>JAUMHR010000075.1:16733105-16751912 GCA_032361145.1 Enteromius fasciolatus | reverse complement strand
ATCACAAAGACCAGCAGAGGGCAACAGAGTTCGTGTTATGTCGAATTTCATGTGACTATGAAAAAAATCTTTGAGGCGGGAAATTCCAGCATTTCTGCTTTTTTTCAAACTGTTTTTGATTATTTTATTATTATTCTTTACTAATTGTTATTAATTACAAGATGTTACAGTATATAGAAATTTAATAATTTATTGAAAATCATGATTTGTTCTTCTCTGAATTAGTGTGTTTTTTCCCGTCATGTATCAAAATGCAATCAAAATATTTTATAGTACTTTTCTTTTGGCAACATGTCCTAAACAAGCCCTAAATTGTTACTTAATTCAACATAAAAAATTTTAAAATATTTTTTTCTTAGAAAAATGTGTCCCTCTAAATCTTGCATCAACTCTGTTACCAAACCATATTTTGCCTTTACATTTGTGGAATTATCTCTCAGAACTGTGTAAGTTACAGGAAATGATGTCACTTTTTCACTCACTGATGAGATCTGAAGCTCTGAAAAGTATCTGTGCTCTCTCTGAGAAAACATTTTAATTTAAAAACATCTCACACCAAGAGTTATTTTGTAGAACGTCAACTCTGTTACCACAATATCAAAAGAAAACAGAATTTATTACTGATCTCACATTGAGTTATTTAAAGCTCTTTTAATCATGTCTTCATTAGTGTCATGTGTTCTTAGCTTTTATGTCAACAAGTTTTTGGCAAAAATAAAATAAAATTAGAGACTTTAGAGACCATATGCACCCCCAATTACAGAATGAGTCATATATGTATATATATATATATATATATATATATATATATATATATATATTACTCGAAATAAAATAAATATTTGAATAAAACAGAATGAAATATATAAAATATTTTTGCTTCTATTTATCCATTTATCATTTTAAAAGATCAATAAACAGATTAAGATAATAAACAATAAATATAAATTAAAAATTTCTCAGTTTCATTTAGTTTAACTAAAACTGCAGTTTAGTTTACATAAATTAAAACTATAGGTACATACATATTTTACAAATACAGCACTTTAATAAAAGAAAATATTTAAAAAAAAGAAAAATAATAATAATATATATATATATATATATGAGAAAGCAGGTTAAGGCATAGGTTTAAGTGTGTAACTCCTCACAAAAAAAACCCAAAAAACTATTTTTAAGAGTTTTTAATAAGATCACAGCAGAGGAAATGTTTTGATGGGTGTGTGTTTTAATATGATTTCAAACTCTCTGATCTCTTTGTTGCTGGATCTGTTTGGGTTTGTTGGTGAGTCACACTGTCACTTCTTGCGCAGATAAACATTTTTTCCCAATGCGTCAGTGTTTTGTTCGAGAAACACAGAGATCACATAAAATCAAAGACAAGAGACAACCACTTCCAAGCGTACACAAGTTGTTCCAGTTGCCAAATTCTGTCCTAATTGAGACCAAGTAAAGTAAACAGGAAGAAGCGGGGAGGAAAGTACGGAAAGAGAAAATGATACAAACAAGATTAAGGAAACTGAGAGGTTGTAAACGCTCACATAATGGAGTGACGCTGGGATTATGGGAAACTGATGCAGTTTTGGGTATCGAGCCCTTTCACAATGACTCCTAACAACCTGTTGAGTGAAGGCTGTTAAAACAGGTGCATGCAAACATCCTGGATACTGCAAACAAATAAAAGAAACATTTCACCACCAAGTTCATGAATAATTTGGCTTTTATTTGAGCCGTATGTACCGATGTGGGTAAATCAACCGACCCTACTCACCAAACATTAGAAAAGATCAAGAACAATTCATATCAAGCATACCGCGAGTACAATAAAGCCGACAAATGGTTAATCCTTAAAATCTATTACAAGGATAAAAAAAAATATAAAAAGTCAGACTTAAAGGCCTTTTCGGACGGGCTTGGAATGCTAGGCCAACCCTTTTCTCTCATTACTCGTGACTGAACCAGTGATACAGCTGCACTAAGGAAAAGAGTGAATTCCAGTCAGAGACGTGAAGAGATTGTGTGCCTGATGCTGTGATCTAACTGGCTCTTAGCTGATGAGGTCATGTTCGAGACAGTGCTTTGGGACAGACATCATGCAACACAAATATACTGGCAGTTCCCAGGCAACCGGACCCTCACACGATCTCCCGGGTCTTGCGGATGGCACAGCACAGCATCATGCTGAAGATCATGCCGAAGATCTGCGCACATGGAGAACACCTTACTTCAGCGACAATAACTTATTATTCATGTTTTCAAAAAAGCATATTTCAAAGACTTAGCTTAACTATTAGTTCAATTAGGACGCTTTATAAGCATGCTTTAGAAAAAAGCATTACTGGTGTGCATCTTAAGATGTTTTAAGATGAGTCAGTGCAAGTTTCTTTCAGTCGAAACAGCTCGGATGAACATTTCAGTCAGGAATAGACTTACACTTTCTATGTAAATATGTATTTTCTTCACTATTATCCTTCAAAAGTTTAGGGTTGGTGAGATGACTGTGTATGCTCAGCAAGGGTGCCTTTATGTGATGCAGTAAAAACTGTAATATTCTGTAATACTATTACAATTTAATAGTAAATAATACATTTTTAAAATTCAGTTATTCCTGTGATGCACAACTGAATTTTCAGCATCATTAATCCAGTCTTCAGCGTCACGTGCCTTTACTTTCACTTTAGATCAACTTGATGCATCCTTGCTGAATAGAAAAAAATACTGACCCAAAACCTTTAAATGGCAACGAGTGCAGCTAAATCAAATTATTATTATTTTTTTAATTAATTAATGCAATACTAAATTAAGAATTCACTATATATATATATATATATATATATATTTAGTGCTGTCAAACAATTAATCGCATCCAAAATAAAAGTTTTTCTTGACATAATATATTTGTGTGTACGGTGTATATTTATTAAGTATATATAAATACAAACACATGCATGTATATATTCAATGAAAAAATATTATATTTATATATTAAATATATTTAGATATAATAGCAAATATAAGAAAATAAATATATAAATGCATTTACACGTAAATACTTTCAAAATATATACTGTACGTGTGTTTTAATATAAACATAATAAATAAACACAGCATAAACTCATCATGAACTTATTCCGGATGCGATTAATCGTTTGACAGCACTAATATTTATATATTTTAGTGCTGTCAAATCACGATCATAATAAATATTCACAGTACATATACATAAATTATATGAATTAAATGTACCATGATCACTCCAATGCCGATTCCAACGCCTCCAATAATATGAAGTTTGGAGTTAAAGACCTCATCAATGGCATCAGGGCAGCTCTGAACACATAAAACAAGATTTCAGTTGTTACAAAAGGACTGATGGACTTGTATCTGTACATCTATCGTAATATAACACCAAGTATTTATCAGTCATTTGCTGAGGGCTGTGCAAACACTCTGTTCAGTAGTTTAGTTAAACCCTGCTGGATCTTTAGCACAACCTTTGAAAACACACCATTTCCTTCCACTTAAACTCTTTTCTCAATTTTATAAACAGTCACTACGCTGCGACAACCTCTTACTTGACCTTCTAATGGTAGCGTAAACAGCATGTTTCTCTGACTCATTCAAGCTGAGCCATACGCAGGGTGCCCCAGGTTAGAAACACTTCCAGTGCGCTGAATCTGAGCGAAGCGCTCCACAATCAGACCTGCTGCCTACAAGAATCTCATCCTGTGATGTTTGATCAAAGTATTTGTGCATTCTTGTAACTGTAGAACGTACACTTCTAAGGAGTGGTTACTATTAACGGAAACTAACTTATGTTATATATAAAACTTCAAAATCAATTTTAAGTTGGCATAAAATTAAACTTTAGTTAAATAAATTAAATAAAAAAGTATATTCAATATTTTTGAAAATTGTATATTTATAAAAATGTTTCATGCATTGCTAGAAACATCAAAATGTTAATTTTAAATATTAAGAAAAACTAATAATATATAGAAAAATAATAATAAAACAACACGCGTTCAATTAAAACTGTGCCAACGTCTCCAAGATACTGTTCAAAGTTTGCTGTAAAATTAGGATGCTTTCAAAAATAATGCCATAAATAGATTTCATTGATCAATTAACTTCTATTAACTAAATCAAATAAATATTTGGTATTACAGCTTCTATTTCGAGGTACACCTGCCCAGAGTTTTTCAGACAGCTTTCTAGGTAGATTTTTTGAATATATATATATATATATATATATAATATAAATAAATACAGACCACACACTCACACACATACATGCATATACGCATATTATATATGTTTACATTTATTTGATCATATCCTTCATGGATCTTGTCCAATAATTAATTACAGAATCAGTGGCATCTACATACTGTATTAAATATAAACACGACCAAAATGTCAGCCTTTAAACACAATTACCTTTGTAATGAGAACGTCGAGCCCCTCTTTTTTTTGGCAGGTGTCATCAAAAGCATCCTGGGTCTTTCCTGACGGTCCACAGCAGTTCAGCTGAAGATGAGGAACAGATGTTACACAGATTAGCAAGGCTTCGGAGACAACGAGCTAGCTATAATTAGTGCCTGAGAAAGCATCCGATGCACAGAGCACATAAAAACAGCAAGCGCTTTCTGAAGATGTTTACAATCTCCCAGGCAGTTACGACGAGCGCTTCAGAGGAACAACAAGCAGCTGGCGTTCACAAAACTCACAGTACTCTGAAAGAAAGAGATCTTACTCCTTTCTGGATGAGACGGAGTGTTTCTTTCAGAGCTGGCAGCTTGTTTTCCTGGTAGTTATCGTATGTTTCTCTGTAGAACTTGGTTAGATCGTCGGTCACCTACGGACGAAATCAAAGCAGCTTGGATTAGGTGCACCATCGGTGTGCTTTGCATGTGCACTGAGCATTCGGGTCACCCACCTTGGTCTGGTTAGAAAAGCCCCATATCCCAGCAGCCACCTCGACCGCAAAAATCACCAACAGGAAGAAGAAGAACTGTGGGGGAAAAATACAAACCAAAGCTGATAACATCCTAATACTACAAATTAGTGATATTTGAGAATGTATTGAGGGGGATTACCAATCCCAGCATGCAAGGGGACTCCTGGATGGCACCACAACATCCAAAAAAACCAACAACCATCATCAGCGCGCCGACCGCAATGAGGATGTACACACCTACAACACACGCTAACCAGCTGTTAGTCACATGCTGAGACACAAAAAACACGTTCACAAGAAACTACTGACCTGTGTAGAAGATGTAAGGGGAGTTCGCTCCATCAAAGAAGCTTTTAGTCTGGGGATCAAACCTCAGCCAGAGTCCAACAGCCAAGACGCCTGTCCCTGCAATCTGTGATAAAACAACAATCGTTCTGAAATACCTACAAACAGACTGAAATACACACAGATCAGACATTCAGCAGAAAGAGCTAAAATGATCTCAGCAGAGGTGACTGGCTTGATTTAAAGAGGTACATTTAAATATATCTAAATGGCAGTCACTTGGCCGGCGAACAACACGCTTTTTGCCAGCTTTGCCTATGGGTTTTGGCCTAGTTATTTTTTTATAACCATGAAAGGGTTTATATAAGCCATAAATGTCACATAGATAATTATTGCCACAGAAAAATTACACCCTGACACACACAGTCCAACCCCTTCACTAGCAGCTACTCATCATTTATGTGTATTAGAGACTAAATTAAAATACATTTAAGTTAAAATTAAGGAAATTAAAATAAAAACACACCAGTTAAGTCTTTTCATTTTATAGGATTGTCATATTAAATATTATTAATATGACAATCCCTTATAATATTATTTGATTTATTATTTGAAAGCATATTTTCTGTTATTTAAATGTAAAATAAGGCTACTATTTTATTATTGTCATTATATATATAAGAATTAGTTCTTGGTAATAATAAATCGCATCCAAAATAAAAGTTTTTGTTTACACTAATATGTGAGTTTGTGTATTTTTACAATGCATATATAGATACACACACATTCACGTATATACTTAAGAAAATTTTTGTTTATTTTTAAAATATATTTATATAACAAATCATATTAATATAAATATATACATGTAAATATGTCTAACTATTATATATTTATGTATATATATATATATTGTATATGTCTCTATACATACACCTATAAAATATAGCTACACAGTACACACATATATTATATAAACAAAAACATTGTTGCCCAGCACTATATTAAATATAAACCACACTACAAAATAAACAAGACATACAAATAATTAAAACATTATTTAAAAAAATAATAACAAAAACTTAAAATAATAATACAATATTATATTTAGAATTGCTAGGTGGCCTGCAAATAAAATATAAATAAATTAAAATACATTATTATACAAATACATCAAATAAAATATCACAAAAAAGTAATATTTCAAGATAACGTAAATACAAATAAAACATGTATTATAATTAAATATTTAGGATGTAACTTGCAAACAATATTTCAGTCAGAATGCATGCTTATTTTTTTTTGTGCGATGGCAGAGTTAACCAGCTTGACCACGTTGTTTTTGTTTAAAGAAACATACAAGAAGACACTGCAGGTGCATGAATTATGTAATAATATCTACAAGCTTAATAATATTCAGTAGGCTTAGAAGCTTATACCGATATTTTCATCTCTGAAACAGAAAGCAATATAACATGACAGAATCCAAATAAAACTGGCAGAAGTTCTGCCAGTCTGTTAGACATGTGATGCTATATACAGTACGCATGCATGTTCATCTGTGGTTTTGGCAAAACCTCAAGCCTGGTTTTACTTCCTCCATCCAGGGATAAAATAAACTCAAGTGGAAAAATCCGGCTTGCTTCCTTTAGCACTAAAAATATTGCAGTATGTGCAACTCATTTGATCAGATTCAACAGCTGTGGGTTTGACCCAAAAATACGGCAGATTAATAAAGTCAAGTCTCCATGGGCCTCGTTTACTAAATGTACGTACGACCAAAAAAACAAGGGGTGTACGGTCAATGAATCTCTTTTCACAAGCTATAGTACAGTTAACAGATTAACAAAAGATCAATAACTACAATAGGCTACACTCATTTTTGTGACACTCTTAATGCATTTTATTTCTTTCCTTTATGCCATTATTTTATTTAATCCATCTGATCGCACAGGCGTCGCACACACACACACACACACACAGCATTCTATTCATCATAAAACTAAATAAAATAAACTAAAAATAAACTAAAACGCTAAAATGCATTCAACCAGTGCCCAAACAAACATTTATTTTGCGCATGTGAAGGATTTTACACAGATATTAGAAAATGAGAGACGTTTTTTAGGCTACATGTAAAGCAAACCATTTGTATGCTTTTTATAATGAATGACAACGGCCTAAATATATTTGATAATTTATAATATAATTTTACAAATGCTTATTTAGAATTTTTATTCGTTTTCGTTTAATTTAAATTATTTGTTGTAGAGTGACTATAATGTTTATATGTATTCATATATTTTAATATACATATCAATTACATAAATGAATATTACAGCATAATTTGTTGTTTTTGTGGAAAAATGTGAAATTTGTCTTTCATGAGATCACTTCCTCTTTTTGGCCAGGTTTCGTTTCTCCTTGTCGGGGCGAGGTTTCTAAACCTGGGTGTTTGTGGGGCCGTGATTTTGTTTGCGCTCGTTTCTGCATTATATTAATAAATGAGATTTAGCTTCAGAGCTAAGCACAACAACACAAACAAACACACCGACAAAACCATCTTTCAGCCTTGGATTTAAAAGCCTCCTGAACTATCACCCCTGCAAACACCACGCTCCTTATCATATCATGTGACTTGTTTTTCTTTCTATGCTCTGGTTTCATGTTCAGGGTTCCTGTCCTGCTCTTTGATTCTTTCTCTCTGACCCAGATCTTTTGTTGGAAAAACTGAAGGTTGACAAATCGGTTTCAAATCTCCCTGCCAAGGCTCAGCTTAACAAACACCCTTAAAAACAACCCCGCTTCAACCTTTCACCCCATTCCACGGACAAACTGCACATAAAACACAACACTAACACTCACAAATCTATGCTTTCATACGATCACAAAGAAAAAATACAAAACTGCACCTACCCCGAAGATAAGGGTCAAGAGAAACATGGCATATTTAATACATTTTGGACATCCGTCAACACCCATTTTGCTGTACCTCATGCCACTTTTGTTCAGAGAAAACTAACCGTACTTAAGCTAAATAGGTTTCTACAAAGTCTGCTCATAAACACAGTGTTTTGTCCGTTGCACACCTCCTCCCTTTGTTTGTGGAGAAAGTGAAAGTTGAAGCGTCAGTGGGAGGAGCACACATGTATGTGGGAGGCATGTCTGCAGGTGACTCCACGCTGCTTCTGCTCAAGCTGGGCCATATCCCATCCCAAAAACAAAACAAATGTATATATTGCTTTGCAAAAATGAAGCATGGTTTTCACTGGAACATTTTCAGGATAATGAATCATATAAAAATTAATAAAACATAAATAAAAATTATAATAAAAATAAAAACACAATAAAATCTAATTCTCATGACTGCAATGGAATGAAAACTATTTTCTGAACCAAATTGAATTTTTTTTAATTAAAATTCTAAATTCAGAGCAACTTGATTGATATAAATAATACATAATTATATATAACATATAATTATTTTATCATGTTATTTCGGGGTAAATACGTAAATCTTTCTAAAAATGAATTCACAACCTTAAAATAAAAAGGCCCTACATGGTCTTAAAATAAAAAAAATAAAATAAAATTATATATATATATATAAAATTTTAAAAAGAAAGTGTCTTTCTCGTTTCTATCATTATCAGTAAAATATTAGTCGTCATACATGTATAATAATTAAAAACATACATTATATTAGACATTAATGAGAATTTATTAATATTACTATATATATATATATATATATACATACATACATATACATACATATACCTATATATGTCAGTGTAAGAAATACATATGTACATATATATTTAATTATATTACGTATATTTTTTTACACGTATGTGTGTATTTATAAATACAAATTTATAAATATCCCTAATTTTAATAATAAATATTACATAATCCAGAGCAATGAGAATGTGGACTTTTCATGTTATATCAGTGTTATAAGAGTGGATATTTAAATTATGGAATTTATTGAATTAATACATATTAATATAGAATATTTTAAACAAGTTTTTAATACAATTTTATTTATTTATTTATTTATTTATTTATGTGTATCCAACTAGTTCCTCTTTAAATAGGCTTCATTGTCTTTATGCAAACTATAAAAAAAATGTACATGACACACAACATATCACCATCAGTGAAGTAACTAATGGATTGTTAATTGTAAATACAGTTTCGTCCTCTCTCGTTTTAAATCTCTGGTCACTAAATAATGGGTAGTTTAGACTCTGTGCAGGAAGGGAAGACTGTGGAGAGCATGAATGGCTCATTATTGCAATGGTTTAATAGACCTGCAGGATCTCTCTCTCTCTCTGTGTGTGTGTGTGTTTGTGTGTGTGTGTGTGTGTGTGTGAGAGAGAGAGCTCAGAGGAGGTGTTAAGTAATGCTGATATTAAGTAATATTTACAGAGTGCAAATGAATAAGACCAGATCCAACACACTCACACACAATTTCATATGTGCACATTATTCCCCATCAAAACACACAACAAATGCAGTTTGCAGTGAGTTTGTCCATGAGATTATCATGCTCTATAAATAGACTCGCAGATTAAAGACAATCTAGGACGTGTGCTCACATAAACCCTGGACACACACACACACAATCTCTAGGTCATGTTCACTGCGTTGAAGAATTAGAGATTCATGAAGCCTAGTGAACTGGTTCAATTCAGTGAACAGGTTCAAAAATTCACGACTGGTCTTTGTTTCACCACAGTGTTAAAGATGCTATTTCCCCCCCCAGTTTAATATGGACAGACAACATAAATAAGCTATTTGTATACCGGCTCTTCCATAATGCGTCAACACTATGGAAAGATCAATCATCGATCTGTTTGCAGAGCTCTAGACTGTAGGTAAAAGGCCACGCCTTGCAGGCATTTTCCCGCTGGTGCAATTACATTTTATTTGAGATGAGGGTACAAAAAGTCTCCATTCTTTTTGATTACACATATGCTGAACTCTGGCATGAACAGTGCAGTATGGTGCGATCTGCATTGCCAAAAAAAAACTGGATTTAATCCCAAAATGTACTGTGCAAGCTTGATCGTGTGTGGTTGCTTTTTGAAATAAAACATGTTAGGAGACAATTATGCAATAATAATGCCATCTGCTTTTACATGCTATACAGATGCAACATGAAGGATATCAAGATTTGCAAGACCATTTTGGGACACTAGGGGCGCATTCATCACAAATATAAATATTTAGTTTTGTGTAAAAATGTCTTAATGTTAAAATAAATATTGAGGAAAGAAGCAGTTTCTATAAAGTGTTATTGATATGTTCATAATGTAACAAAAGATCAGGTGCATTGCATTATGGTATACATTATAGAGTGCTCTGGATGTATACTGAATGCACATTTGAGCATACAGTAGTTCATCCAGACTTTTTAAGTATTTTTCCCATAGTTTTTTTTTTTCAATATTTTTTATTAAAAATGCAGAAAATCGAACTTTGAATCTGAATTTTATTTTCTAATGTGCGACAATTTAGGACCAGCATTTTGGACTCGCTGTGCAAAAACCTTTATAATCCATGAACCAAATGGACTAGCTACAATATTAATCACAATATGAAAAAAATGTGATTACATGCAAAAAAAAAGTATGCAAAATCATGGGTAATTTTTCTTTTAACCAAAATTTGTTTTTATTTAAAAATGCACTATTGTTTTAAAATATAGCTAACAACCTCCTAGCTAATAGTATGTCTTTTAAAACATAACTTTATTGTTAAATATATGTTATATTATATTTATTAATATAGCCTATTTAATTTATATATGGGAAAAATGAATGAGATCTTACTTCCGCCACCCGACTGTTGCGCACTACAATTATCAGCATACTATGCATACTATAAACTGCCTACAAGTGTTAGAGCTAATTCGAATTAGGGTCTGAACACCTGGCGAATCGGTTCGAATGGAACCATTTAAATGAACCGGTTCACGAATCGGACCACAGCAGAACGCGCCTGTCCAGCCGTGAGAGGGAACAGCTGACACACACAAACACGAACAGAGGGGAGTCAAAGGAAACACTATCAAAATTCAGTGCTTGTCCCACCACACAAACACACCTACACACACACACACACACAGTATTTTAAGTACACGACAGGGTTCTGAAATGCAAGCTAAAATCCTTCAAATTAGGTCAGCAATCCCGTTGCATTGTTTCACACAGACGTCCCTACGTCATTAGTTACAATCTAAAGTCATTATGAATCTAAACGGGACGCCATGCACACGCATTTATCAATGAATCTTTGCGTCCCGCGCGCGAGCCGACCTCTGCACACATCAATCGTTTCTCACTCACCCAGAAGATGAAATTAAAGACGAACATCAGGTACTTGATGCACGTCTCTCCTCCGGTCAACGCCGCCATCGCAGCAGTCTGTCCTCGCGCACACAACACTGAATGAGAGAGTAAAGATCCGTCGGTGTCCCGGTGCCTCGCAGGCGGCTCGCGCGTGCGGCTGTGTGTGTGACTTTACGCGCCTGTGACTGAGTGTGTGTGTGTAGCGCGCGCGCACGAAAAACTCACGACAGGCACAAACTCGCAGCCTGGCTCTTCCTGCCAAAGATCAACTTTGCTCGGTAAAGGCAATATCGAACGTGCCAAAGGTCGAACACTTCTTTTTTTGCATCGACCCGGCTGCTATTTTTGAAGGATTAATCAAAGAAATCGCGCATAGTTAGTTGCGCTTGTTAGGGATTTTCGAGCAGTCTCGTTTTAACCAGTTATTTATTTTATCACAAGATACACTCGGTCTTTATCTTCTGGGAATTACGTCATGGTGGAATGACGTCACCGCAGTCAAAACAAAGCCCAGAGGTTTCTTCCACTGATCAGTAATTTCTTCGAGGCATTTTTAAATATTGCATAAGATGATGTCCCGTGACCTTTATTAGGCTATCTTTAGATATGACACATACCCGCTTTTTGTAAACTAAACAAGGATTAATTGAATTTTGGTATCTCATAAATAACTTCAACATTTCATATAGCTCTGATTTGGTCTATTTTTATTTCTTTTTTTTTATGATCTATTAATTTCATGTTCCTGACCATCTATTCTTCTTCATAATTAAGAATTACATCATTAGCCTAGGGTCACATATCCACATGTCTGATGGGTGGAGGTCTGGATATATTTGCAAATATATATATATATATATACATATATATAGTGGTAGGGCTAGGTTAGTATAGTGTTTTTGATTACATTTACATCAAAATAACCTATAGTACGTCCTCATTTACATTACTTATTAAGCATGATTGTGAAAGAAAGTGATAGATCAACAGCATATCTCTCTCGCTCTCTCTCTCTGGCCTGTTGACTTTTTATTTACAGTAAAAATGTTATATCTTCTGAATCAGGACAGAAAGATGCACAAATCAAACAGTCAAGAAGAGTCCCAAGCTAATGTTTTGGTGGATATTGATTTGAGAGGACAACAGGGGACTTTTAGGTCCTCCTTCCGAGCAATTATTACGGAATATGGACTACTTTGGGTATTTAAGCTTAAAATGTCCTTATGTTAGATTTAAACATGTAGCTTTTTACTTTACAAGGCATTCCTTTAGGAGTCACACTGATTGCTTGTCAATTATTATGATGTTTTTATCAGCTGTTTGGACTCTCCTCTGACGGCACCCATTCACTGCAGAGCATCCATTGAGGAGCATGTAAAGTAATGCTAGGCTTCTCCAAATCTGTTCTGATGAAGAAAGGTACTGATCTTCAGGCCCGAGAGTGAGTAAATGTACAGCAGCTTCTTTTTTCTCCCTATTCAGTCCAATTTATGTTAATATATTAGCATATTGTTGGTCTTTATTGAAAGACTGATTCTTTGGGTCAGATCTACTGTTCAATCTGGGTCCTGAAGCACGGATATGATGACATGCATGCTATGTTTTTGCCAGCAAGTTCAGGGTCAACAACGAATGGTAGTATGAAAACACCCTCATATTAAGGATGAGAGTTCATGCAGTGAACGTGCTCTGAATACGCCGCTGTACTGAGGTTTTTCCGATAATCAATCCATCAGTTTCAGAGACGGGTTACAACACAGAGGCTGTGAACTCACTGCATATGCTGCGCTTTGTGTGCGTGTGTGCTGTTTAGCTTGGCTCTAATGTCCTCTGTTGGTTTGTCTTATCTGTCTTCACTGCCAGACTAATCCTTCAGTTCCTCCGATGCCCAGACTTCCTCCTATTGTCCTCTCTTAATGAGTTTGAAAACGGAAATCACACCATCCCTCCCTCTCTCGTTCTTATAAAGCCTTTCTTTTCCCTTCTAGACTGGGGTTTCTGTGACTGTGAGACACTGGACAGAGAAGACCTTGCACAGCAAAGCGCTTGAGAGAACCGGTTTGCTGGGAGCCTGCAGCTGGGCAGAGGTCAGAGGTCAAAGGTAACCAGGTATCAGCAGGCTTACGATATGCGTTTGCTTCTGTGATTCTTGTGAAATCCTCGTATTAGCGAGTACGAAGCCTGTGCATTTGGTCGGCTGCTTAAGGCTTATGTTTTGATGTTTAGGCATGCATGAGAAAATACAGTGCGTGTTTTTATTGAATTTTATTTTCCCATTGTAAGCTCATGCCCAAGAATAACAGCATTCGCGGTCTGTGTGGAATACATGACTCTCTGACAGATTTGTTGGTGCTCAGAGGTTTTTGCTTTGTTTCTTACTTCCACCTGAACTTTTGTGGCTCATGCCATTATTTTTTACTAAATGAAATCCCTTCAGTATATTATTGATGGCCAGCAATTGTGCATTCAACTTTTACATTTCAGTACAGAGTGCCTAAACATGGCAATGCACTGCATGCTGTCTCGAGTCTTGTGCGATCTCTTTCTCTTTCTTTAATCAGATGGCACTCTGCATATGGAAAGGCTGGAGCACAATCCTGTGGGTTTTCATCTTGAATTTTTCAGGTTAGGTTTGAACATGTTTGTGCATGTTTGCTTCTCCTGACTGTGGTTTCTGTTTAGATGTGTACTTGTATTAAACAAGTATGCATTAAATTGATCAAAAGTCATACTGTAGTAAAATGTAATTTTAAATAAAAACAGTTTTTGGTAAAAAATTTTTAAAGCCTTTATGTATAATGCATTATAAAGGTTTATTATATGGTATTATAATTCATAATGTGCACTGTAATACTTTACAGATATCTTGTCAGAAATAATTATAACCAAATTTAAAATGCGTACTGCAACAGTGAACTTAGAAAGTTTATAATATATTTACTATGGTTACAGTTATACATGATGTGGTACAGTACAATGCATTAAGGTGCATTACAAGGCATCATTAATAATTAATTATTTTTTTTAATGCATCATGCAAATAGGCTTTAAGTAACGTTTCTATTAAGAATTAAATCATGAAAAAAACAAAGTTTTTTTTAGGTTAATTAGTTTAAATGAACAATACTTCCACAGCATTTATTAGTCTTAGTTAATGCTAATTTCAGCATTAATAATGCATTATTAATATTATAAGTTGTGTTTGTTAACAGTAGTTAAACATAAATAAAAGATTGTATTTTTATGAACAAAGATGAATGCACACTGTAATACATTCATTGTTCACAATTTGTTCATGTTAGTTAATATATTAACAAATGACATCTTATTTTAAAGTGTTACCAATAAATTGTAATAATATTTCGCTATATTATTGTTTTTATTGTATTTTTGATCAAATAAATGCATGATTTTAAAATCTCACCGACCCCAAACTTCTGAACATTATTTGTTGCTTTGGTTAAAAGCAAGAGTGCAAGCACTTGACTCTCTTTACCTCTTTGTTCTGTAGGTCTGGTGTCCGTGGAGGGGTCTGGTCGATGTAGTCTGTTTAGCCGGCAGCATATACACACGTTCGACGGTGTGATTTATGAGTTCCCTGGACACTGTAGCTACATGCTGGCGGGAGACTGCCAACACAGAAGCTTCTCCATACTGGGTAAAAGCCAGGCACACACATAAACACAGTTTTCCATGAATTAAACAAGCTATGGCACAGTTTGTACACTGTCAAGATGATAAAATGCCTGCTTTTGTGTGCGCTTGTACGTCTAGGTGATTTCTCTCATGGAAAGAGGAAAGGAGTGACTTTGTTTCTGGGAGAATCCTTCGAGCTTCACCTCTCTGTTGATGGGACGCTGTCACAAGGAGCAGAGAGGTAAATATCCTCATCAAAACAAAGTGCTTTGAAAATGACCTACAGCACACACTGCCATTAAAAGCTTGATTTTTTATGTTTTAAAGAAGTCTGTTTCGCTCAACAAGGCTGCACTTATTTGAGCAAAAGTACAGAAACAATATTGTGAAATATTAATGCAATTTTAAATAACGGTTTTCTATTTTTATATACATTAAAAGATCATTTATTCCTGTGAATAACATGATCCTTCAGAAAGCAGTGTTTCTTGATTCTTCTTGAGATTGAATTAATATTAAAAGTTAACAAGACAACACCATTTATTCAAAATAAGAAGATTAGCAGAAGAAACTTCTCTTAAAAAACATTACAAAACTGATCCCAAACATTATTTAAAGTCCTTATTTGAGTTTTTAATTTAAGAATTCAAAATTATGATAACATTTAGCATTCTTTAGGATCTTTATGTACATTACCCACTACACCCTGTTAAAAATACCAAGTTAGACTATCATTATACTGGCTGGTTTATGCTGGTTAGTGCTGCCAATGCTAGTCAGAGTAGTCAAAGGGATAGTTCACCCAAAAATGAAAATCTGATGTTTATCTGCTTCCCCCAGCGCATCCAATGTTGATATTATTTCTTCAGTAGAACACAAACAAAGATTTTTAACTCAAACCGTTGCAGCTGTCAGTCATATAATGGAATGTATAATAATAAATAATAATATTCTTGTAGAGTATCTATGTGTCAGCGGCATCACAGATATTATGAATGAGATCAGAGGTAAGAAGTTGTGTGTTAAGAGGTGTCTTAACACCTCACTGTATCACCACAAGCCGTAGGGTTTAATTTGGTTTCGTCTGTGTATGTATTTTTGACTCTTGAAGCTTTGGAACATTTGGTTCCCATTGACTTCCATTATATGTCTGACAGACTGCAACAGTTAAAAATCTTAGTTTGTGTTCTACCGAAGAAACAGTCACCTACATCTTGCATGCCCTGGAGGAATCAGATAAAATCCATTAAAGCAGCAAGGTTTGTGACTCCAGCTCTCCAGCATATACTGTAAAACACAGCTAGTTATGTCTTTTCAGCAGGGCCGAGCATATAAAAACACTTCAGCATTTCCCTCCTCCAGGCTTCCACTGCCGTATGCATCGAGCTCTGTGTTTGCAGGGTATGAGCTGGGCTACATACGATTATGGAGCGAAGAGTTCGGCTTCTCCATCCGTATTGACCCCTCGCATAACATTCAACTAACGCTTGCCAAGCCGCACAGCAACCGTACCTGCGGCCTGTGTGGAAACTACAATTATTTGGTGGAGGACGAATACACCGCGCAAGAAGGTGAGACATAAATGCAAGAAAAACACACAAACATTTTGGTGATATGTGTAGTTTTGGTTTCATGTGCACAGGATGCTGATTACTATGAGCAGGGGAAATGGGTGGCGTCACTGTTCTTTCTGAAGACAAAACATTAGAAAGTTTGGGTAGAGAGCTCTTTGTTTCTAGTGTGTTTGAGGGGTACAGTATGCTGGTGCCCTGTCAACGTTCTGTATTACAGCTTTTGATGGTGCACTTATCAGCTGTGTTTAAATTTAGAACATAATCTTTCACATGAGTCGACCACATGGTATGGAGAGCCTGGAAAGCTGAGACATAACAGAGCTGAAAGATAATGTGTGTGAAACAGATAAAATGTTTGAAGAGGTGCAATCGATGAAGAATGTGTTCTGGTCTAATTTCACCACAGATCTTTTTTATTTTTTAAGTATTCCTGACTGGACATAATATTTGTGAAAATAACATTTATAATACTAATTTTAAAGGAAAATAAATCAATTATTTAAAAAATATTTTATTATATAATAAGTAAATAGAAAAAAATACAAATAATAATGAAAGTAGTATTAAAATAGTGCTAAATGTATTACACTAATGTGCATACACATAGATATGTTTTATGTTAAAATTGTAATAATAAAATAAATAATAATAATGTAACATTTTTATATATATTATAAAATAGAAACAAAACAAAATATGTAAATATGTGTGTGTACATGCATATACTGTATTTTATATTAAAATAAATAAAATAAAACATATAATAAACATATAAATAAAATGCTTAATTGCGATTAATTACATCCAAAATAAGTTTGTTTACATAATATATATGTTGTGTTTATTTATTTTGTGTGTGTGTATATATATAAATACACACATACTGTATATATATAGAGAGAGAGAAAATATTTACATGTATACACATTTATATTATTATATTTTATATAAAAAAATGTAAAAAATTATATATATATATATATATATATGCGTTTGTGTTTATCCAGAAATTATATAAACAACAACCTTTATTTTGGATGTAATTAATCAAGATTAATCATTTGATATCATAAATAGGCCTATGCAAATATTAATGAAATATATCAATACTATACATAGCTTCATGAGATGTATTAATGTGTGTGTTTAGGTTTTCTGACAGATGATTCATATGCCTTTGCGAACTCCTGGGCCATGAAAGGAGCAGACGAAGCCTGTAAACGCGTCTCGCCGCCGTCTCAGAGCTGCAACATTACCGGAGAATCAGCTAAAGTCAGAATAAGAGCTTCCTTCCGTCTGCCTTCTCGTAGAGATTTCTCTGTTTCTGAGCGTGTATGCGTGTGTTTCAGGATCAGATGTCACGGTGTGAGGCCATGAGCAGCTCCGTGCTCTACCTGCGATGTGCTCACCTTGTGGATGCCGCTGCATTTGTGTCCGTGTGTGAGTCTGATGCCTGTCACTGCGGTACGGGAGAAGAGTGTGTGTGCCAGGCCATGCTGGAATACGCCCGAACCTGCGCCAGTCGCGGCATTACACTGTCCAGCTGGCATTTACAGAGCCAGTGCTGTGAGTAATGCATACATAGTATAAATACATTTCGCATAAGTCTGATATTGACTGTGTGTACATTTATGTTTTACATTTGCTCAGCTCCCAAGTGTCCTATTGGCATGGAGTACAGCGACTGCACCCCGACCTGCTCCACTTCCTGTCAGAATGTAAACATCCAGGAAGTCTGCAGGGAAGAGTGTGTCGATGGCTGCAACTGTCCAGGTGAGAGAGATGCATGGTTCATGTTGTGCTTTCTTACTTGAAAACTTGATGTTTTAAAATATCGTACATTTAAGTAGCAAATGGGAATCCCTAAAAGTGTCCATATTAGAAATAATGACCATGTTTAGAGTGATTATATCATATTGTTATTGCTCCTGTAAATATATATTAAATTATTATTGGATCTCCTTTAATACTTTCAGAATCTTTACTTATTCAA
>JAUMHR010000075.1:16714172-16724874 GCA_032361145.1 Enteromius fasciolatus | reverse complement strand
GCATACGCTCACGAGTGTGCCCAGAATGGACTGGTGGTAAACTGGAGGTCCAACGACCTGTGCCGTAAGTTTAACCAATTATTTACTCACCCAGACTGTTTCTTCTGCACAACACAAAAAAGATATTACTGTAGGTGTAATGTTCAAATTATGGTTAGAAAAGTCACATTCAGTCACAACAGTGTGTTGTAACTGACGGTTTACTTGCAGCCCTGAGCTGTGAGGAGTTGAATAAGGACGCAGGGGTGGAGTGTGAGTGGAAATATAACGCCTGTGGAAGCGCTTGTCCTGCTACCTGCCAGCACCCTGAGCCCCTGAGCTGTCCCGTCACATGTGTGGAGGGATGCCATGCTGTCTGCCCACCAGGTAGCGCTAATTCACATGTACTCGCAAGTAAATTGACTTCTTAGACTCCTAGTTTACTTTCATTCAAATGTATTGTCTGCTTCAATCCCTTAGGGCAAGTTTTAGATGAGGTGCTGAGGAAGTGTGTGGAAACGTCACAGTGTCAGGTGTGTGTGCATAACAAAGAGAGAATCTCTCACGGAAAACAGTTCATCCTGAACCACGGCGATCCTCATCTCTGCCAGATATGGTATGCCATATTGTGTTTATAGTCTCCATCACTCATCACTGTTTGCAGTGTGTGCAATCGGCTTAAAATTTGGTATGCAGCAACTTGGTCAAAACTGACACAAGTCTGTATGAGGACATTGGCGTATCTCAGAAAACATGGCCGCCATCGGTCAATGTAGTTTGAGCACTTATTAGACAAGGTTAACAGAGGTCGATCAGAATGAAACTCGCTGGGCATGTTAGACTCATGACTAACATGTTCAACATTATGAACTTGGTTCAAACATGTGACAGATGAGGGAGGCCTCAAAAACACAATATTTTTTGATCACTCCAATTCCAGTGACGTGATTACGTGCAGCCCTTACTATTGAACAAGGGAGCTGGTTGAGATGCACCCTTTGGTTAGTAGATATCAAGAAGCCGGAACTTATGTTTGGAAAAAAGTGGTTGCCAAGCAACACACAAAATAAACAAAGGTGTAGGTTTGTAGTGTAATTTACAGCGAACCTGGCTCAACCAATCAGAATCAAGGACCGGAACTATTTATTTTATAATATAATTTTTATAATTATAATTTTTTCTTTTTCCCAAAATGAATCAATTTAAGTGTATAATATTATCATGCTTGTTTTTTTTCAGTCACTGTGAGAGCAACACGTTGACGTGCAGCCCGTGTCCTGTCACTGGTTTCGCCTCCACCCTAGCACCAGCCACCATCAGCAACACCCCCACGCCGCTCCCGTTTTCCACCCCGGTGCCTGCCGACGCCTGCGACAGAGCGATGGACCTGGCCTTCCTCGTGGATGGCTCCTCTGCTCTGAGTGAAGAGGACTTCGACTTGGTCAAGCTCTTTATCCTCCGCGTGGTGGAACGCTTCCGCATGGGTTCAGCCCACACCCGCGCCACGGTCCTGCTCTTCTACTCCGGCGTGAAAAGTTACGAAATGCAGGTGCAGAAGCGGGTGTTCAAGAATATTGTGCACGGCCTGCGTTACAGCGGAGGCGATGTTGCGTTCATGGACGAGGCTATTAAATATCTAGCGGTCTACATTTACGATAAAAACAAGCGCCAGCACGCGGGCCGCGTCGCTATCTTGCTAACGGCAAGCGCTAATCCTCGGCCCATGCGTAGTACTCAGCGTCTGCTGCGTAAGAAAGACATCACCATGCTCACGGTGGCGCTGGGGCCTGACGTCAACATGGCGCAGGTTAATGAGATCACGAAAGCCACGCCCAGCAGTCGCTCATACGTGGTGAGCAGTGTGACGGAGCTGGACGATCAAGCTCTGGCCATCACCGACTACCTCTGCACTTTGGGATTGGATCCTGAACCCCCGAAGAAACCCTCTCCTACAAAATCCAGCACCACTTTGGTTACTCCGACCACTACCGCCACCTCGAAACTCACCGTCGCCACGATTCCTCCAACCGCTGCCATTGTGACCGTATTTCCCAGCATTCCCAGCCCCGGAACGACACTTCCTCCATCTACCGTAACAACATACGAGATCGTCTTTTTGCTGGAGAGCTCAGATGCAGTGGGCGAAGAGGGCTTCAATAAAACGCGTGACGCTTTGGTCGACGTCATTGCTTCGCTTGATCAAAAAGAGGTGGAGAATCTACGGATCACGGTGATGCAGTACTCCTTCACGGTGAATCTAGTAATCAGCCGCATGGAGATACAGCACAAGGAGCAGGTGCTGCAGAGAATGCGACAATTACGTTGGACCAAAGGTTCGGAGGTCAACACAGGCCATGCTATTGGTTCCATATACAAGACGGTTACTACAGACACGCCCAGTAATGCACCAGACCAGATGGTGTTTCTCATCACACAGAGCCCTCCGACGGACGTCATTCAGAGGCCTTCAAACTCCGCTCATAAGAAAGTGTTTCCCATTGGGATCGGCCAACAGATTCAATACCAGGATCTGGCGCAGTTGAGCTTCCCGGATGAACCGATTATGTTGAACAGTCCCTCGGATCTTAGGATACTGGGGCCCATGCTGATCAATATCAGTAAAACCATCAGAAGGCCTGTGCTGCCCACACTGCCACCGAGAGCCACGCTGCCCCCTTCAGGTCAGATAGAACAGTGCTACACTCTTTTAATAAACTGTGCTCAAAAATATGAATAACCTCTACTTTTAAACAAACAACGATAAATATTCTTGCTTCAATTATTTTTTTAAATCAACAAAAAGTTGATAGCGCCTCCTAGGTTATAACAGTGAGAAAATTATCTTGAAAGAATATCTTGACTTTTTAATGTTTTGCCATTTCAACAAATTTTAGGACCAGGCCCCTAGTTTTTCTTGAACCTTGAATCTCTAGTTGGGAACCACTGAACTAAACCATAGGGATTTCAGTTTTATTTAATTGTGCAGCCCCACTATATTCTTAATTTTAAATTGCTTTTATTTTCATCATTTTCTATTTCGTTTTTAATCTCAGTATTATTTTTTATTTTTTTGCTGTAATTCCAAAGAATGAAAGCTAAAGGAACAGTGTGGCAGCAGAGAGTGACTGCTGTGGAGCAATTAAATAGAATGATGTAATTCAATTATCGTGGAAATTGATGCAGAAACATTCTGTTGTACACAAAATGATCAAAAAGGGATTTGGATCAGTCAGTGGTGCAGTGCTGCTGCAAGCAAGGACGTACTGCTCCAAATGACATAGTCTATTAACACCTCACTCTAATTAAATTGTTAAAATTAATGCATGCACAATTAAGGATTGCATGCATATGCTTTCTTTGTTCTTCTATTTATCTGTGTGTATATGTGTGATTGATCAGTGCCATGTTCAAAGCCCATGGACGTGCTGTTCCTGCTGAGAGCCTCTTCTGATAACCAGTTTGAAGACTTGAAAACATTTGTGAGAACCTTTATAAAGAGCACAAATATCGGTAAGATTATTTTTTATTTACTGCATGCATTTTAAAGTTTACTTCTAGAGTTGTACTCATCTGTGTTGCAGGCCGCAATGACACACAGGTGGCGGTAATAGTGTATGGGGCGAAATCAGCAGTTGCAGTCACATGGAGAGATGAACAGACAGAAGACAACCTTCTCAAGCTTTTAGAAACCTTACCAAGCAAGACAGACAACACAACACGACTGGGTAAGTATGTCTAGAAACACAGCAGGTTCAGTACAGCCTGACAGTTAAAATATACACAGCGCTACATACATGTGGGCGTTCCTTCCTCTTTCTCGGCAGGAGCTGCTCTGCGATTGGCCGTGCAGACAGCCGTTTCCTCCACCAGCGGGGGACGGATGGGCATCCCTAAAGCTGTGGTTATGGTTGTGACTGACAGGTCAATAGACTCAGTGCAAGAGGCAGCAAACGAGGCTCTGACCGCTGGTGGGTGAAATTGTTTTACACTCTTTTAAATGGTCTTTAAAGTGACGTTCAGGGTTCAATAAAAATTTAACTTTATTAAAAGCAGCTGCCGTACATTGTTGATTTCCACTGCAATTTAAAGTTTGTTTACAGTAATGCATAAAGCCTATGGAGCAAGATATTCTAGATTTAAAAGCAAAACCATGCAACTTTTATTTTACTGTATGTATGAAATGTGATTTATTTTAGTTCAGTAAAGTTAGGGACCAGGAAGTCAAAATGATTTAATTTCTGTGGTAAGCGACAGGATGCCACTAACCCAAGAGCCACTTAATAAAGTAATAAATCACAACATAAATCCACGGTGCATGCATTTTCATATTTAAAAGCAGAACTGTTCAGCTTATGTAGTTTTAAAAAAGCTTGTTCGGTTTTATTTCTTTTCTATGTACAAATTATATTTTAGAAATGTTGTATCTAAAACAAAAGTGTTTTTGTGTCATGTTATTAAATAAAAAAGAATCTAAAATCTATTTTGGGAATAAAATCAGGGTGTTTTGAAAAAAATAAAAAATAAAAAACACTTTTCCGGAGAATAAAAATTGCAAAGTTTAAAAGAATAAAGTTGTAGCATTATTAGATGAAGTCATAGCATTATTAGATTAAAGTCATGAGAATAAATTCATAAGGAACGTAACATCAAAGTGAAGTGCAGTCAGCCACCGGTTGCTGCTTCAGATTGCTCAAAAGAGGCAATTTCCTGAATGTCTGTCTTGTTCCTTCTCATGAATAAATTCAATTTCCTAGATAACCGCTCCTTTGTCCTCATACTAATGACAGTTGGTGTTGATGCAGCAATAGACCACAGATTTCTTAGTTAGTTTCTTAGTCGAAACACCACATCCATTTCTTGTATTTATAAAGCTGCTGACTCTGTGCCCTACTCCCATTGCATCTTTTTTCAAGTAATATTATTTCTACTTTAATTCCACAATATTATGGCTTTAAACTTCTACTCAAAACATTATGACTTACAAGCAACATGTTTGTTACATACAGGTGTGTCAGTGTTTCCTATCGGACTGGGTAACCAGTATGACCAGACTGAACTGAGCACGCTCGCGGGACGACACGCTCAGGACAACATCATCCGGCTCAGCAGCACAGAGTACCTGCTCGCCATGGCTGCCCTCGATCAGTCATTCACCGACAAACTCTGCAGGGGTGAGACTCGCACATACACACACATAACACAATAAAACAGCAATACTGTAACAGATTGATGATGATGATGATGGTGGTGATGTCCCTCAGCGGGTCCTCCTGGAGTGTGTGTAGATGATGAAGGGAATGAACGGAAGGTGAGCTGTGTTTTTTAGTAAGATGCAAAATTCCCATCATTCCATCAACTCCCATGAAAGACCTCCACTTTACAAGCATCGGCTGCTGATTTTCTACTATTTAACCTCTTGATCTGACGCAGACTTTCAGAGAAACAGTCCATCTTTCCCTGGATCTCAGGATCCATAATCTCTTTCACTGGATCGGGCATTCTGGACCAATAACTTCATCCCTCCTTTTAAGCAACAGCTGCTCATTAACGCTAATATAAGACTAGTAATATATTCTGTGCAAATATGCAAAGATGAATGCTTGGCTAATGCATACAAGAACATAACATAAAACATACCTCTGAACTCAAGGGGGCGATAGAGTTACACCTAAATGTTTATGCCATTAAAACCCATTGTGGTGTTATTCAGGCAGTTAGCTATAAATGTCAACAATTGAACCAGCTTGGTTTTAAAGAGTCTCTTCTCTCTGTTGGGAGCAGATATAAGAGAAAAATGACCACCGAAGACTAATGCTAACATCAGAAAACAACATTCACATAGTAGCTTGCATGGAAGTGTTTGCATTCACCTACTTGCATAAAGTATTTTTTAGCCTACTTAGAGCTGCATGATTTTGGGATGTCTCATTTTAGGGATGTCTTCACTTTCAAATGTTTAGCCATTAAGCTTTTATTTGGGTGAAAAACCACAGTGTCAGTGTATAAGGGCTTGTTCTTACTCTAAAGACTCCTAAGTTTCTGCATCTAAAAGTATTTATTCAATTGCTTCTTTCCATCAGCCCGGGGAGACGTGGCTGTTGCCAGATGGCTGTCACTCAGTGCTGTGCAACCCATCAGGAACGGTAACGGTGCAGAGCCACCGCATCAACTGTGAGAAGATAGAGCCTCCCGTCTGCAAAAACAACCTCCCACCCCTACGCTACAATCACACCTGCGGCTGTACCTGGACCTGCCCCTGTACGAACACACACCCCTCACTACACCACAACCAATCCTGTTACCAGGTTCACATTTCACACCGGAATATCCCACAATACAATACGCCACACCAATCCTGTCCAGCTAAAGTTTCTTAACGGTAACGCTGTACACAAAGCAGCACTGCACTCACAAACACTGCTTTATCAGACCAATCTTAATAATACTTAATGAGACCATTCAGCGCAGATTAGAGTCACACAGGGAAGGGGTGTGAATAAAGGAGTCGTTGAGCAAATCGTTTGGGAGTCCTTCAACAAGTAAACAAAAAAAAAGCATATTATAGGCGAAGAAAAAGTGTTTTTTTGGATCTTACATGCATGTCAACCTGTTGTTGGAGACTCCCAACACCAAAATATGAATCTTTCATAACCCATAATAGTAGTATTTTAAAGGAAAACGTGTCGATTTTTTTAAATATAACTATAATGTATGGTGGTAGAGCACTTTGGTGCACATCAACCTCGGTGCAGTAATATCATCACTTCTCACTTCTGTCAATACAACCAAGGAGTGATGATATTACTGCACCGAGGTCGAAGTGCTCATTAACTTTTTTATCCGCTTAGAAAATCGCCACGTTTCATTTTGTGACCATACTTACTCTAGTAACTAGTAGGGAAAACATGGAAGTGTTTGGTGTTCATCCCTGTTTGGTTCCTAAGGAATGAATGGTAACATAGTGCTAACATAGTGGTGATGCGCACTAGAGCGATTAAGTGTATGCTTTATTGGGAGAGACATGTCTCAACTCGTCTAAGTTGAGGGAAGAACATAGTGGAATATGGAAAAACAGCGGTGTTTTCCTTTATTTAATGCATGAACTTTTTAATATGCATACTTTCGTTACTACAGGTAGTTGCATGGGCAGCTCCACCAGTCACGTCGTGTCATTTTCGGGTGCGGCTCTGAAGCTGAGAGCCGCTTGCTCCTATTTGCTGCTTCGCTCAGGAGGGGTGGAGCTAGTGTTGCATACAGCTGCCTGTCAAAGCTCACCCAATCAGATCTGCATGAAGAGTCTGGAGCTGAGAGAGGGTGGGACGAGTGTGGTGCTGCAGGACGACATGAAGGTTGATGCACTGCAAAAGCACGCAAAGTGAAAGAGTTCACTTAGCAGAGTTAGCAGAGAGGCTCAATATGTTGTGTGTATTGCAGGTGACCGTGGGCGGTGTGATTACCGCTGTCCCATTCAGGAGTGAGGGAGTGACTGTGACACAAATTGGTGCAATACTGCACCAGCTGAGATCAGAGCAGCATGGATTCACACTCACCTTTACTCCCCACAGCAATGAGTTCATGGTCAATATGGACATCTCCATGAAACCCAACACCACTGGCTTATGTGGTAAATACACTTCCTTCAAGCTTACGACTGTAGTTTAGGAGAGCATTAGTTTGCCAGTAATGTGTGCTATTCAAATATTCTTCTTCTAACGATATTTAAGATTGCATGCAAAATTATCAAATGAAAATTAAAAAATTATTGAGTTATGAATAGTCAAGTTATATATGTATGTATATGAATTAAAAAAATTGTAGTATAATAATAATATATTATATTAACATTCTAAATACCTAATAATAATGTATGTAATTAATGACACCTATAGAAATTGTATTTATTACTTAAAAAGTGTGTTTCTTTTATATAATTATGTTTTTAATTTTATTATTAATTTGAATTTAATAATTGAATGTATGTTTGTGTTTATATAACTTAATATAATAACTTAATATATATACCTGTATATATACACACAAGTTTAATTCAGTCATTTAATATTTATTAAATATTTATTTCTTAATAATTATAATAATAGTTATAGTTATTTGAAATATGTGTGTATATTCTATATTTTATATATTATTATATAACATACACACCGTGGATATATTTATTTTAATATTTAAAAGATTATTTCTTCAAATATTTTAATTTATTTTAAAAACAATAATACGTGACTATGCCAAATTTCTTTGAGCTGCAGATACTCTTCCAGTCATTCTATTTTAAAGCCCAGTTCAACATCCTATGGGGTGTTTCACGCAACACCTGAAACAAAATAGAGCCATTTTTTACACTTTCCTGACCTTGCATTCAATTTTCCTCAACCACCAATAACGTATGTGTGTGTATTGACCATAACTTGCCCGTGTTTCTCTCAGGTTCCTGCTCTGATGATCAGACGGGTCTGGTGTTGTCTGACGGGCGTGTGACCACAGACCCTGACGTGTATCTGAAGGCCTGGGCTCTGGGCGAGTGTGTCGGGCGTCAGGAGATTCAGTCGTGTGCCGTGGGGGTGGTGAAGGGCTGCGATGTGTTGAGTTCTGAGGTGTTTAGCCGCTGTCACGCGCTGGTCCCTCCGCAGGACTATGAGCAGATCTGCCGGACCGTGGCCTGCCAGCCTAATGCGGTGTGTGACCTTGTTTCAGCATACAGCAGCATGTGCCGTCAGCAGGGAGTTTGTGTGGATTGGAGGACGCCCACCCTCTGCCGTGAGTCTTTTGTGTTTAATGAGTCATGAAGTGAAGCCGGGAGGACCCGGCGTGTCTCAGCTCAGTGAGATGGCGCTACTTTGATCAGCGTGCCTGAGAAAGAACAAACAGGAGTTACTACAGATCTGTGTGCTGGAATGACTGTCTCAAGCTTGAAAGAAAGTTAAAGTGGAAGCATACAGCATACTGTAATGGACTCAAATGGTATTAAGAAAAAGCAGCCGCAGATAGAAAAAGAGACGTATTTATACAGATCTTGGCATCCATCAGCAGTTCATAGTGACCAAACTTCAACAAGTACAATAAAATACAAGAGCTACAAAAATAGCATTCTAAAGATATACCATAGATTTTTGTGATCATTTTTTTGTCATTAATCACTGATAGTCTTCAGCTCTGTTAAAATAGTATTATTTCTATACTACAGTATAATATTTATTAAGAATTTTAATCACCTTTATTTATATAGATTTTTTAATGTTATTAACTGATTTTTGTACATTTTTTTAATAATAATAATATTTTTTATTTTGCCTAAATTCATTTTTATCTCTGTTTTAGTTTCAGTAATTTTAGTTTAGTAAATTTAAGGGTTTAATTTTACTTAACAATAACACTGCTCTTTAGATTAAAAACAATTTAAGTAGAAAATTATATATATTTAAAAAATAAATAAAACAACTAATAAACAATTAATAAAAATTGTAAGATAAAATAAAATAAAAAAATTGTGTTTGAGACAACATAAAGGTAAAGTTTTTTTTAAATAATTAAATAAAAAAAAGATTACTATTATACATTATTCTAAATAAGTAAATGTAAGAACTTTCTGCACTGTTTTCTTACAGTATATTAATGTTGCATTAACACAATTAAATATGTTGTGAATAGCATTTTATGTCATTAATCATTTTGGGTTCTACTTGAATATAAAATACGTGTATTTCCAATTGTATTTTCTGTGTGTAGCCATGTCATGCTCAGACTCGATGGAATACGCTGCGTGTCGAACCGGGTGTTTGGAGCAGTGCGGGCGGACCCAGTTCAGTCCGGGTGACATGAGGGGTGATGGTTTAATGGAGGGCAATGGATCAGTGTGCTTGAACACTCCCACAGAGGGCTGTTTCTGCCCTGAAGGGTCCGTGTTAATGGGAGATAAGTGTGTAAGCAAAGAGACCTGCAGCCAGTGTGTGGACCTACATGGGAAAACACACAAGGTACAAAGGTTTTACCGTTTATTAACCATCACGTCTTTATAATATTGCTATTACCACCGCTTCATAAAACCAATAAGCCTCTTTCAGTCTCATGATCCTGGTGTGTGTGTGTTTCAGTTTATGGAAAGCTGGAATCCTGAGGAAAACCCCTGTCTTCTGTGTATGTGTCTGGATCAGCAGCGCATTACCTGCACAGTGTTACCCTGCACCAATGCTAAAGGTGCGTATAGATTCTCCCTCACTATCGCTCTCGTGCACTACACGATTAACAGCCCCATTTCTTGAAGTGGTTTCTCAGTGTGTGTTGTCATGGCAACTGTTGCTGTGCTACAGCCCCAGAGTGTGGACAATGTGAGGTTCTTCGGGAGAAGACGGGATCTAAGTGCTGCCCTGAATATGAGTGTGGTGAGCTGTGAATACACATCTAACAGAAAATACCAAAAATAATGTGCATTTAAACTTTAAACGTATCCATAATGTACATTCTACTCACATATTTTTATTCATTAATTGATTTGATATATACAGTACTGTGCAAATGTATTTTCAGCAACAAAGAATGGTGTTAAGTGGGTTATTTCTGGGTTATATCTTTTGCGGTAGTGTGTCAGTTGGAAATATCAGTTATTTATTATTATTATTTATATTATTCTTGTCATTAATTGTAATAATGCAGTGAGATTATTGTCTGACAGCAGCCAGTGCTCCACACAGAGATCTGATCATCATCA
>JAUMHR010000075.1:16687635-16700145 GCA_032361145.1 Enteromius fasciolatus | reverse complement strand
CTACAGATTTGAATCCCAATTCTGCATAATGTTTCCAATTCAAATTCAGTGCAATCTCTTTTAGATTTGAATGGCACACAACTCTGTTACGCTTATGGCTTTCTATTTTTTCTTCTATATTAAATTTGTAACTGTAGGTGCTCTGGATTAAAGCATCTGCTAAATGAATGAAAACGGTTGCATTGTTTGTGTGTTTTTCAAGGGCGATGCTTGGAGAGTGGTTTTGGTGGGATCGGCTGTGGTTGCCGAGGCCGGTGACATGGGCGGACCTAAAGGACAGTGAGGGGCGTGTCTACGCCCGTGTGTCCCATTTGTACATCATTCTACCTGTAGCAGTCCTGCTGCTAGGCTTAAGAGCTTTCTATGAAAGGTACACACACACACAAGCTAAGTGTTTTGAAAAGACTAGCTTTCATCAGTATTAATTTACATGCTAGTTTTCGCTATGGTGGAACTGTTTATTCACGCTGTTCAGCAGGAAAACTGAGCTGGTAAAGCCAGTTGGTCAAGGAAGCTTTACTGCTTAAGCTAATTAATAAGTCTGGTGAAAACAGCGTGTATTATATGTTCTTATAATTGCGGAAGTGCAGTGAACGTTGCACTGGTTAACAGCAGGTGAAGGTGTGACTGTCTCCCTCATTCAACAGGCTGATCGCTGTGCCTCTCGCTCAGGCTCTTGGGGTTAAAGAGAAAATTCACAAGAGAGCATCACACAACCCTGTACTCGAAGAATACTACAAAACACACTCTAAACGTCCAAAACAGGTAACCCCTGAATGCATTCATATAATGCAGTTAGGAGAAAGTTACATCAGAAAAAAAAGTTTGGTGGTAAAAAAAAACAATCAAACAAGTAAAATATATAAATAAAAATGTAAGCTTTAAAATTTGTTTACATTATGATATATTATTAAAGCACATTATAAATATTTGTTAACTTCTATTTAGGCTCATTTGAATGAATAATAATAATGCAGCATTTCTGAATGATTGATGTTCTTAATCACAAGAAAGAATAATTAGCAAGTAATATATGCAATGATATTTTGAAAGTTACCCTAAAAATGAGTTATTTATATATAACGGTAATAAAAACATTACTAAAACCAAATGTTTTGAAATGCATTAGAATCTTTTGGAACCATGTGTATTATAAATAAAAGTTGAATTAAGTTAGATGTAGGTACATACTATATTATGTACTATAATAGTAGTTCAGTTATTTATGAAAATATATAGGCTAATGTCTCACAACATGGCTTTGAAATGACGCAAATATTTAGAAAGAATGGCAAACAACACTGAATTTCCAAAGACTGCCTTTTTTTGTTTGTTTTTTGACAGTATACCTTTGTAATGCATTACAACAATTCAGTACGTCCTGTTCACTGGTATATGTAGGCCCAGCACATAACGATATAGTTTATGTGTCTAGTAATGTGTGTGTGTCACGTACTTAGGCAGATGTAAAAGGTGTGTGTAAAAAGTTGGGCTGGTCGGAAAGGCAGGTGGAGCGCTGGTTCCGCAGACGGAGGAACCAAGACAGACCCGGAGTACTGAAAAAATTCAAAGAAGCCAGGTATATTTACACACACACTAAACAAACTTTCACGATTGACTCATTTGTGTTTGCCCACCTTTTAACCGTTTTCAGACGTGTATGTTTGTCATTAACAATAGTATTTGCTCTCTGTAGTTGGCGGTTTGCCTTTTATCTGTGCTCGTCTTTCGGAGGGGTGCTGGCTTTACATGATGTAAGTGATTTTTTGATGTATATACAAACTGTATCTGAACATCAGAATGACCTCCAAACAGCTGCGTGCGTGTGTGTGTGTGTTACAGCACATGCAGAGATTCTCAGGAGAGACCTTGAATCAGCATGTGTGTTTGTGAGAAATGCCTGAGGGGTAATTAGTAACATTTTCCCACCTGTGAACAGCACCAGCCTGATAGAAAGATCCACAAACGGGCACAATAACAGGCATGGACAGGCCCTGCACACACCCAAACACATTAACATGTGGTTAAGACAAGCATCACTATACTAAAATATTACATTTAGATCACAATATCAAGAGTTTAAGGGTAGAGAATTTTGGATCTTTTTTTTAAATTGGGGTTTTAATAACACACAAATTAATTTGTTGTTTTAAAGAACTGTGAAGAATTAGAAAACCGTCGGATCTCCGAGTAGGCCTACACACATAGTAGCGATCTTTAACTCATATTAAGTGATTCGATTATTTGAACAAATCTGTTGTTGATTCGAACAAATCAAAGATTCATTCACTTGACGTCACCTACTGGCCGAACGATGCAATGCGGAAAAAGACTGAAATAATGTAATGTTTATTTTTATTTCTGTTATTTGGTTCTAAAAGGAAAACTATAAATTGCACATTATATTGTTTTGTGCAACAGAAACCATGGTTTTATGATCTACGGGAAGTGTGGGCAGGATTTCCCAAACAGGTAGGCTAAGTTTAACATGAGAAAAAAATATGTATGTATGTTTTACTGTATGTAAAACCAGTCTGAATATTTGCATGATGTTCTGGGAGGGTTGTATTTGTGCAAGCATGTTTGTATGGCAGTTGGTTTCTAAAATATATTTGTTTTGTGTGTGTGTGTGTGTGTGTGTGTGTGTGTGCAGTCACTGCTGGACTCTCAGTACTGGTATTACATCACTGAGATGAGTTTTTATGGTTCTTTACTGTTCAGTGTGGCAGCAGATGTAAAACGTAAGGTAAGGATGCACTGTTTTCTTTATAAATCAATTATAAATATTTCATATTCTCTAAAAATATATGAGATTAAACTATTACTATTCAGCTAGCCTGCAGGTAACACTGTTAATAATATCATAATACAGTCAGCAAGCAATAATGCAGGCATTTTAGTACATTAAAAAAAATACATGGATGTTATATGTAGATGTTCATGGATGTTCTTGAGAGACGTACGGTTATTTCTGTCTAGGTTTACAAAGCTCTGTTTCTTTTGTAGGACTTTAAGGAGCAGTTGGTTCATCACTGGGCCACACTAACACTGCTGTCTTTCTCCTGGTGTGCGAACTACATCCGCATCGGCACACTGGTTATGCTGGTGCATGACACATCCGATGTCCTACTCGAGGTGAGAGAGATGAACAGTGAAGGGAAGAATAGTTTTCACCCAAAAAATAACATTTTGCCATCGTTTAGTTACTTACTTCACCTTTATGTCTTTCCTCTGAGGAACAATAAAGGAGATGATTTTATGTGTAGTAGGGTTTTTTTCCTACACGTAGATGTTTTTCTATTTCAGTATATTAGAATGATCAAATCAGCATATCAGGATTGTGTGACACTGAAAGACTGGCTGGAAATTTAGCTTTACATCACCAGAATACATTAGATTTTATTACTAGGTTTGTGGTTTTACTGAGCATAACATTTCATTTGAAATCCCAAACTTGTATGTATAGGTTAAAGGTTTTTCTATTTTTCTAAGTCTGCTAAGATGTTTAACTATGCTGGATGGGAGACGACCTGCAACAGTATCTTTGTGGTGTTCGCTCTGGTCTTCATGGTAACCAGACTCATAATTTTTCCTTTCTGGTAAGTTACGTGACAGAGGTAAATGAGTGGGATATTTTAATGTTAAATTTGTTAAATTGTGTGGGTGTTGTGTGTACAGGTTGATCCACTGTACATGGGTGTATCCTCTGGACCAGTTCGAACCCTTTTTCGGCTATTATTTCTTTAATGTAATGCTTGTGGTGCTGCTGTTTTTGCACATGTTCTGGGCTTCCCTGATCCTCCGCATGGTCAAAAAGTTTCTTTTTGGCAAAGTGAGTATCCACCGTTCTTTATATAAGATAACTATGGTGGCCAAGTGAGCTCAACGCGCTACAAACTTCAGAAAACACATGCAAACAGAAAAAAACGACAACACATTAAGAAAACATCTTCATCAGTTTGACAAAACCAGGCGCTGCAAACTCAAGAACGCCCTGCAAATGGAAATGTTTCAGGGGGACCTCAAAAAGTGGCGAACCCATCTGAGAGTAACTCTAGCTAACATAGCATTAAAATAATGTTTCACAGTTAATTCGTCAGATTAGTCTATTAATATCCAAAAGACCGTACGATCAGGTTGTTAAAATAAACACAAAAAAACTCACCTTTTAGTTCAGCGACAACATCTCTGCTCTGACCAAAAGCCACGGAACAAATAATCAGGTCCCAGATAGGTTCGTCACTTTTTGAGGTCCCCCTGAAACATTTCCGTTGTGGTCCGTGCTGTTTGTAGCGTTACTGTGTTTGCAGCGCCTCTCTGTGTTTGGTTGCGTTGTGAGAATTTGCAGTTTGTTTTCTTAAGATTGCAGCGCGTTGAGCTCTCTCGGCCACCGAGAGACAATTAAAGTAGTATCTGTTTAGTGATCTTGCTACATCATTGAGTGAGACATATATTAAACAGCAACAAAAACTAAATGAGAAAAAAATTGGTTTATTAAAAATGTAAATGTGCAATAATGTAAAAACTTTTACACAAGCAGATTAAATGCATTCTCTTTTATTCTCTTTAGCTGAAGGGCGATGAGCGCAGCGATGAAGAGGAGGACGAGGAGGAGGGTTCTGAGGAAGACCACACACACACCTACTCTAATGGGAATGGACTGTCTAATGGCCATTGACACAGAAAGAGGCCTTGCTCAAATAGACACAAATATGATGCCATGCATGCATATATGTCCATATTGGACACGATTAATCTGTGAATTTTCTTTTTTACACAGCCTTTCGTATTGAGGTTTGTATATGTACAGACTTTATGACAGAATAAAATAAATATCGTTTAATAAAATCGTTTAACATTTTTAAACAGTAATTTATGATTTAAAACTTGTTAGCATGTGCCAGTCCAATAAGAAGTCTATTATTCTCAGCATTTATTTGATCAGGAAAACAGTAAACACAGTAATATTGTGAAACATGAATTGGTTTTTTTTCACACTCCATTTAAAATGTAATTTATTCCTGTGATGCACAGCTGAATTTTCAGCATCATTACTCCTTCAGAAATCATTCTAATGTATGATTTCCTGCTCAAGAAACTATTATTATCAAAGTTCAAAATAGTTGTGCTGCTTAATATTTTTGTGGAAACTGTGATTTTTTCGGGATGAACAAAATGTTTCATAGAAATCTTTTGTATTATTCTAAATGTCTTCGCTGTTATTTTTGATCAATTTAATGCATCCTTGCTGAATAAAAGTATTAATCTTACGGACTCTGAATTTTTGAATTGTACTAAAATTAAAAAAATAAAACACTGAATAATATATAACAATATAAAACACTATGAATAATATAATAAGAAAATGAAGAATAACATTTAGTCAATCAATTAATCAATCACTTTATATAGTGCTTTTAACAGAACAGATTGTAGCAAAGCAGTGAACAGACCAGAGTGATGGTAATGTATAATGACGAGATTAAACTATTTATTTATTAAATGCAGAGACGGTCTCTGTAATCAAAACGACAATAATCACTAGAAATGAAGTGTCCCCAACTAAGCAAGCCAGAGGAGACAGCAGCAAGGAACCAAATCCCAACAGGATTTCACTCATAATGTGAAAGTGTCCTTGTATAAAAAAGGCAGATGCCTTCAGATACTCCACATAGATCTCAGATTGTTGATGTATTCTTCATCATCAGGGATTTCAAGACTCAGACCCTCATAATAGTCCTCAAACTCAGCATAGGACACAGTCTTGGTGACTTTTCCTGCGTCCTTTACGAAGGCCAGGAAGTCAGGGTTCGGATCGGCTTCTGTCGACATAAGAATGGTAATAAATTCCTAAACGTGGGCTAAGCTCAGATACGCTTATGCAAGAGCTCCATAAGTGTATCTGTAAAATGAACTCTAGGCAACCTTTTTAGAATTGAATACTTAAGTGTCATGGAATATTGACTGACACTGAATAAACACTACTACAGTGCTACCGTCTGTGAGCAAGAGACTAAATGATCAGTGGCTCACCGAGTGCTGCTTCAGGCTCTTGTTTGCCTCTATAGAATTTCTCAATATCGCTGAGAGAAATTGAGCCGACTTTATTTGGGTCAAGCTTTACATAAACCTAAAAAAGGAGAAAGATACTAACATTCAAAACAGCAGCAAATGGCCAGAATGGAAACTCAATAAGTCACAGAGCTCAAGGGAGTCCTCTGGAGGACTGCTCTGTTACCTTCAGGAAGACGGCTTTTCTGTTCTCACTCATCTCCCCGGTAACGGCACGCATCACATCAGCGGGGTACACCCGCCCCTCCGCACGCCGACTCACAATCCTCCACACCGCCTCGAAGTCCTGTCACACACCGCACACGCTAACGTAACGACTCAGTACACTCACATAATGTCCTACATCTTCTGTACATGCCTGCTGCTTTCCATCATTTCTGCTGTACAGATAGATCGATAGATAGATTTGGGGGGAAATGAAAAAACATTATGCTGAATGATTTTATTTCTCTGAACCTGCTGAGTGAGGCACAGCTGCTCCATCAGAGATCGTCCGAGCAGTTCTTTTTGCTGAATAATATCAGACTTTAGATGCAAATTCTGCAGACCTCTTCCTAAAACGATCAGGGTTCGGACCGCTTGACCCTTCAGCCTATCACGCACTGCACCTGCAAAACATCCACCAATCAGAACGCTGGATTCCAATTCAAGCATTCTGTTGCTGGACAACTAATTATTATTAATGTAGCCACTTTAAGGTGAAGCGTGTAATTTCAAGCAAGTCATATATGTGGTTTTTAACTGGGTGCAAGACCAGATCAATTTGACAATTATATGTACAAACAAGTGCTGTCAACTTGATTAACTGCTTCCAAAATAAAGGTTTGTGTTTACATAATAATATATAATTTATATGTATATACAGTATACATACACACATGCATGTATATATTCAAGATTTTTTTTTAATTATATATATATATATATATAAACACTTAAATATGTATTATATATTATGTAAACACATTTTAGCACTAGCACAAAAGACATTAAAAGGAATTAATACTTTTATTCAGCAAGAATGCATTAAATTTATCAAAATTATTAAAAAAAGAAAAGAAAAAAATCCATTTTAAATAAATGCTGTTCTTTTGAACGTTCTCTTAATCCTGATACAATGTATCACAGTTTACACAGACGTATTAAACAGCGCAATTTTTTAAATGATAATAATAATAAATCTTACATATTTCTTGAGCAGCAAATTAACATTAGAATGATTTCTTAATATTAGTGACACTGAAGGCTAAAATAATAATGCTGATCACAATCACAGGAATAAATACATTTTTAAATATACATGTAATAATAAAAACATGTATAATTTGTATAATTTCACAATATTACTGTTTTAACTGTTAACTGCATGCTTGTTGAACATAAGCGACCTCTTTCAAAAATAACAAAAGGTGTTATCGATTGATTGATTATCATGCAGTTAATCTGATTTTTGACAGCTACAATTTTAACACTGAAGATGACATCACCTTATAAACAGGTTTGTGTGGGTGATGAACATTCTGGATGAATATTTACGCATTTCAACAAGAAATGGTTGTGTTGCTTGTGTTAAGTATTAACCTTGTATTTCCTTTAGAGTGTTTCGATCGTTGATTTCCTCTTCAGAGAGATGATGTAGAGTTTCCCCAGACTCAGTTCTGTGCAAAAGAAACACTCTAAGGCCTTTTACTTACGCATTTGTGTGTGAGTGAGTGAGTGGTACATACAGCAGGGCTCCCTTGGCTGTGTCATCCACATCAGTAACTCTGAGGTTCAGGCACGGCTGCTGTCTCAGACTTTGGGGGAGGTGTGGGCCGTCTGTACAGAAATGAAGCTCAGCACCCTGGGTGAAGTAGGCAGAGTGTTAATGAATTAATATTAGTCCATTTGTGTGTGTGTGTGTGTGTGTGTGTGTGACAGATGATGAGTGTGTTGAACCTGTGAGATATCCCGCAGGCAGTACGGCCTCCCTCTGTTCAAATACACACCACGCGCGATAAAGGGCAGTGCGTTCCATCTGAAAGTTTTGATTAACAATTAGCTTTTCAGACACCTAAATATAGAGGGAAACTATGTGCAAGCTGTATTTGTATAAAGGCAAAGTATTTCAGCCTTACCTGTTCTTACCAAAATTTCGGTACTCGTAGACGGTCAGTGTTCGGTCACATGTGAAAAAGAAGCCAATCAGTTTTCGACACGCCTCACGTCCACACCTATGCACCCAACACATACGAATTACAAATAAAAAATGGCTAAAAGTAAGTAAGTAAGTAGCTGTGACTACCTTGATAAAATCCTGGCTTGAAAGCAAAGCTTGTTGGATAAGATGTTCTCCGTTAAAGACATCCGTGTTTTTACTCTGTAGACATAAAACAAAAATCTAAACAGCACAAAGTGACAAATTTGAATGTGATTTAACTAGAATAGTTAATTGGGTTAAACAAAAACCCTCCTGTTTCTTTCTTTAGGATGAGATATTGATATTTAATTAGAGTTTCAACAAGCATATAATTGCAATAAAGTCCAAACAAACAGCAGCCTTGCAAAATTATCAATTGGTGGATCAAGGCAGAACCAGTGAGTCAACGAGTCTGTAATTGTGTGAAACTGAGGTTCAATACCACTGCTTTAAACTGTGTTTTCTCTTCTTTCTTTCTCTTTACGGATAGTTCTAGACTTTTTTTGTCAGCTGAACCCTTTTAACCTAAAATATTTACTCCAAAATACCTCAAATACTGAAAATGTTCATGTTCCCTGAATTGCAGGGAAACAAATAAAACATTTGTAAGCGTTTCATTTAGATTTGCTTTCATTTAAAATGATTTATGTATTTATTTTAAACACGTAATTTAATTATCAGCTTTTCATGAACTCTTGACCCCCCATGTAGTTCCCTCTCAAATCCCCAAGGTTTATAAACATTGATTCAGCAGATGCAGTAAAATCAATATTTAAACTGACGTTATATTAGAAATATATATTCTTCCCTATGTTGGAGAACACTGAAAACTTTACTTCTATGCTATAATATAATAAAGATAATGTGAGTGGTTCTGGGCATCACGATGACTGAGTGCTTGTGGGTAGATGCAAAGGCGTTGCTATATGTGGTAGTGAAGGTGTTTAGAGTACTTGTTTGCATGCTGATATATACGACTGCCTAGTTTAAGATCAGAAGTTTATTTAAATCAGCACGAGCAATAATAATAGTGGTGCTTTCTTTAGCAAAAACATCTGTTTTGTATAAAAAAAATATAAAAATAAAAGGAAAGTAGGGATGTAACCACTGTGACCTTCTCCAAATCCGTGAGTATGAGACAGAAGGGGAGAAAGAGAGCGTCTGAGTCATGTATGTGTGTGGGTTTTACTTAGTGTGGTGAAGAGTTCTCCTGTAGCGTGGTGGGACACTCGTGGGACTGACAGACACAGCATTCTGTTCCGGATCGCTAATGACAGCCCTGCGTGAGCATCAGAGAAACCTCACGATGCTATTACTCACCACAAACTGAGAACAAAAATGGAACAGAGAGAGAGAGACACTGACCTCGACAGCTGATCCACCATAACCTGCTCAATTACCGCTTGCAGTTTCCTGTCCTCAGTAAGCTCCTCCTACTCACAAACACATAAATATATCATCCAATCACATATGACTTCTGGAGCATAACAAACACCCTCCTCCAGGGGGAGACAACAAACGCTGGTCCTAAACGATCACTGTGCCAAGAAAGACTTGATCATGGATCAACATTACTGTACAGAAATATAGATTTATCCCAATCCTTATCCCTAAACCTAACCCTACCCAAAATGTATTCCTAGAATCAGTGGGAAATGATAGCTGATTAACACAAGGATGTTGATACACCTAACCCTGATCATAAGCCTAAAACAGATATGTCCTGAAAAATGATCCCTTGATTCCGATTGGTTGATTGGAATGTTGTTCCAGGAACATCTTGTACTTTGTGAAATCAAGTTCACCATGTGGAAGCATAAAATAATGTGTGTATAATATATAATATATATATATATTTGTATATACCAATAGCCAACAATACATTGTATGGGTCAAATTTATACATTTTTATTTTATGCCAAAAATCATTAGGACATTAAGTAAGATATTTTGTAAATTTCCCAACGTAAATATATATAAAAACTTAATTTTTTTAATAGTAAAATGCATTGCTAAGAACTTTATTTAAGCATCTTTAAAGGTGATTTTCTCAGTATTTAGATTTTTTTGCACCCTCAGATTCCAGATTTTCAAGTATATGTATCTCAGCCTATCTATACACCAATAGGAAAACGGATTTATTCAGCTTTCAGATGATGTATAAATCTCAATTTTGAAAAATTTACTGTTTTTTTGGTCCAGTGTCACACACACACACACACATTTATATATATATATATAGTTATAAATTGCTTTTGTGTATGAGCATGATAAATGTATGGATGAAATAAAACAAAAGTTTCTTTCTGGAAATAAACAAGATAACATAATTAATAACAAATACATTAAAGCATAAATTGTGTTTTGTGTGGAAATAAAACATAAAAAAGGGAAAATAAAATAAATCACTAGCATTCAACATGTTTTCAATGACATTCACTGTGGAAGAAAAGGTCATCTGTAATACATTTACTATTGTTTTTGTCAAAATTAAATTAAGTGTTTCAGCGATCAGGGTGTTGTATATATTTTGCTTAATCCTGACCATTGAGTTTGTTTCAAGGCTAAAGTTTGCAGTACTCACCGCATCCCTCATCTTGGTTTTTGGTCGTACAGTGTTGGATTGGTTGTAACTGGGTTGTGCTGTGATATTACAGGTGACACGGGATGAATCTAGGTTGGGTTTGTGACTAGACAGTGGATTTCTCTGTGTCTGAACTCTGTAGCTCAGCTGAAGTGATTCCCCATCTAGAGAAGACACTTGGTTTTTACTTGAGTTCGTCATCTCGGTCACAAAACACTGGAAGGGGAAAAGCACAAGACACTTAACCTAAACACTTATTTTATTACTTGTTATATACAGTAGGGTTATTATAGAGAACTAAATCTAAAACCAATCTGTACTATAGAAAAAAACACCAAAACTGAATAAAATAATAATAAAAAATAAATAATAAAATAAAAAAAATGATACAAACTAAACAGACATATTTAAAAAGAAATAAATTAAAACATAAAAAGTAACATATAAAATGCAAAAACGATACATATAAAAATTACATATTGTTTACTGTTTATTAAATAAAAGTTACTTTAAAATATGAATAAAAAATAAACACTAATACACTAAAATACATTGATATACAGCAGCTATAAAGATGAATTATGTGGTGAAAACATGCTTTATGTAATGAACAGACTAAGCTTTGAAGCCTGAAAGCCTCATTCACTGTAATTGCGCTGGAGACAAAATCATTCTTCATTGTTCCACAAAAATGAAGTATATTTTGGCAGAATTGCAATCTTTAGATGATTTGGGATCATTGTGAATGAGCACCTGCTTTGATTGTGTGGAGGCTGGTGAGCCCCAGCTCATGGCTGTCAGATCTCCTGAGACAATCTTAGCAGCATCCTTTGGAATTATGGGGTAATGCTGTTTAAAATGAAATGCACAGTAACATTAAATCGACCGGGATTCATAATCAAGTTAATACAGTACACAGCATCATGTCTTGTTATCCCACCTCCTCCTCCGTGTCTTGCAGGGTCTCTAACTTTAACGCTGGAACTCTGTGAGATATTTAATTATTAAATAACTTGCATACATTTTCACAGACAAATATTATATGTGTTTGCAAGTCATTCTTGCTTCTCTAAACTTACTCTGCTGGCCTCGGCCCGCGGTCCGCTCCAGTCATCGTTGGCTTTTGATAAATATACATGTAAATTGACAGAATAATTAACATGCAACACCTATTCGTTTTACAAAGCTATTAAAGGGACTGACCTGCTGCACCATTTTTTGTAAAGGTGAAGATTTCATTATTAGTGACGCTATCTACTATATATCGTGCAAATGTTACAAATGAACAGGTTTCACTTCCGCGCTCCCGTTGCTGTGGTGATTTTAAACCCAACACACGTGACTGCACTAAAGAATGATTGTGGGTAATGTAGTCTGGAACGTCCTGCACAAATACCCTGTTGATGAATTTACTCCCTCTCTAAATTTATGAGGACTATGATAATGAATGAGCTATGTACAGACAAATGTGCAGTAAAATACGCTAGAAGTCATTAAATGTAATCATGCAATAAATATGCAGAATTAGGGTCAGTGCACACCGAGTCCAAAAAATAAAACACGACTCCACCTTGTTCCTCCGGAACTTTCGCCCATCATAAAAATCGTTTTCGAATCTATAGCAAATAAAATAACTACTTTATTATTAAATAAACTACTTGAGAACAATCATTAG
>JAUMHR010000075.1:16643474-16658834 GCA_032361145.1 Enteromius fasciolatus | reverse complement strand
CACATGCAGAACAAAATAAATTATAATAATTACAGGTGCTTGTCTTACACTGTATACAGCTAAAAAAGAAAAAACAAAATCCACCAATACTGTGGCAGTAGGTTTGAGTCTTTATCAGAACAGATCTGGAGCAATTTAGCACTATATTACTTGCATTTAGTGAATGGGTGCCATCAGAAAGAGAGTCAAAACATCCCAATAATCCACACGACTTTACCAAATATCATCTTTTGAGACGAAAAGTCATGTTGATCATGTTTTTATCAGCTGTTTGGACTCATTTTGGCGGCACCCATTCACAGCAGAGGGATCTATTAATGAGCAAGTAAAGTTATGATAAATTTCTATATTAAGAAACAAACTTATCTGCATCTCAAATCAGCCGATATTAGGCATTTTCAAAACTATCGTATCTGCATTTATAATGGCCGATAAATGACTATTTAAAAAATAAAAACAGACGAAACACCCTTTACTGGTAACTTTGATTTGGTTGTTGTTTTTGTTCAAAGGACTTTACCTTTCATATCTTAAGTTTGTCTTTTTATACATTTTATTCATCAGAACTTTAATATATTTTGATGTTCCTCTGTTCTGTTGCGACAATAAAAGAAACATGTTTCTTTTTAAAATGCAGTATCATATTGTGTTGGTTAAAACTAACATAATATGAATAACTACAAATAACTAATGTTAGGGAAATTTGTTCATGTTTTGTTGCATGTTTCTGAAATAATAAAAAAAAATAATCGCCCGATATATCGGATTTTAAAATCAACAAATATTTGTTTCGGTATCGGCCTTCAAAATCCTTTATCGGTCAGGCTATAATTTCTATATCAAGAAACAAACTCATCTACATCTCAGATGCCCTGAAGGAGAGTCAAATTTCATCACATTTTCACTTATGCCGCCATATTTTGTCACACATTTCACATCACACCTTTATATACATACTCCTATACAGTGATCATACAGTGATATCACTCTTCTCTTTCAGTAAACATATCAGCCAGTCTTCTAAATTGAGGTCCCCAGTTCTGCAGCTGCTGGAAGTCCTGATCTCCATCACTGAAGGAGGACTGCAGAGAGCTGATGGATCCAGATTCAGACCGCTCACCCTCATGAGCGAACACCAGCACCGAGTCATACGACGCCATGTAGTGGTCATCATTTGCTGTGCACAAATTCTACAGAAACACGGAGTCCAGTATTAACACGTGCATGCAAGTGGTGACGTGGTTGTGGACGCTTTTCAGGATTTTTTGTTGATTCAAACCCAGGGCCAATATGCATGCTGCAGAAATCATGTCGACTCCTATGCAGATAAACCAAAACACTTTTACCATACCTCATAAATAAAGCCTTCGATATCTTCAGTCTCATCTGGAAGTTGGCGGTAGAAGAGTGTAGATGAGGTCATTGGGGTAATATCGGTAGAGAAAGCCTCTAGTCTGCTGCACAATAGGACCATATCAAAATCCTGTAAGATGCATGTACATACAGATCATAAACACTGATAAGAATTGACAAAAGTAAAGTTAACTGAACATGATATGTTGAAGAGCTTGTGCACCTGGTCCTGTTCGCCGCCTCCTTCCTCATTGTAACATAAAATATTGTCCCTGTCTTCTTCTGTATGGTTGAATTGTTTCCACTGAACTTTTCTCCCACACCTTCTCTTCAGGAGAAGCAGCAGCAACAGTAACAGTACTATAGAAAGCATCATTATAATCATTAAAAATACACACACAAACACTTGTATTTCTATATTAAAGCACCTCTCTCATGTATTTTTGAAAATGATATTTCATGCAGTGTGTAACACAGCTCTAAGCGAATAAAACATCCTGTGAACTTTTAATTCTGAAAGTGTACCGTGTATAAAGTTATTGTCTTTTGAAAGAAAGAGTCGACTCTGAATCGCTGAAATGAGTTTATGTTAAAATAACATGAAACATTAGCATTTTGTTGGTCTCTTTGCGTTGAGGCTGAAAGAAAATGAGAATTCATTCTCCACCACTAGGTGCCGCTTGCTCACAAACACTACTTTAAATGAAATCAACCATTCACCAGGCCCGTAAGGGTTTGAAAAAATTAATTGTTTAGTGAACTGGACAAATAAAAGTAAAAGTAAATGCATATAAGTGTTTTGTGACCTTGAATGCAGGTCAACCTGTTGTTTGAGACTCCAAAAACCAAAATATGAACCTTTCTTAACTCATAATAGGGGCACTTTAATACTTTTTTTTAAGTTGGAAATTAACACTTTTTCACAAGGAGACATTAAATGGAACAAAAACGACAAACATTTTGTCTCTGTGATAGTCTAGACTATTTACCAAACAATACTTATTCTTTTAAAATCAAATTCAGCTTTGCACAATTTAAAATTGATTTAAATGCATTAAAATACAATTTGAATGTGTTTTTAATCAAACAAAACAATGTTTTCTTTCAGAAATAAAAAAATACACACACACACACACACATTATAAATATTCATTGACATTTTTCTCATTTAGAGATATAATAATAGTGTAGGTTGCTTTCTTACCAAGAAAACATAGGATGGCCGCTAGCACATAGATGGACAGAGTGATGTCAGCAGCAGCATATATGCCGCTGGAGCAGGTATTGTCTTCACCCTTACAGTCACACACCTCCACTGTGATAGACCTGTTCTGAAATAACATCTTGGAGTCATACAAACACACTACCAGGCTGTATTCACCGAGAGCAAGACGTCTGAGCGGCTTCAGCCACACCACACTGCCTGAGAAACGAGGGGAGAGCAGAAGAGTGAGATATCCAGTATATTTACAACAGATTAATGTGAGCTAAAGCAGTCATACTGCTGGAGTTGCTGATGATAGTCCAGTTGCTTTGATATGCTGTATTTAGCTCTATGGTGAAGGGTGGGCCGTTTCCTGGGCCATCTGGATCTGTGATGGTCAGACGGACCGGTTTTGGTTCGATGAGACACATCGGGACTCTGCTCTCCTGCAGCACTGGAGCGTTGTCATTAACGTCCAACAGCTTAATCACTAATGTGCCTGTTCCTGTAGCGGGTTCGTCATCTACAGAAACAAATAAAACATCAGATGTGCAGCACAAAATATTTTCTATTCTATAGGCTTGAAAACACTACTTCACTTGTGCCCAGAGTTTTTCAGTCTCCGATTTTTTGGCTTCAGAAAATGAACATTTGTAGAATATCTCACCCTCAGGCCATCCAAGACGTGAATGAGCTTATTTCTTCGTCAGAACATATTTGGAGAAATGGCTTACTTGTGGATTATTTTGATGTTTATCTGACGGCACCCATTCACTGCAGTGTATCCATTGGTCAGCAAGTGATGCAATGCTACATTTCTCCAAATCAGTTCTTATAAAGAAACAAACTCATCTACATCTTTGATATCCTGAGGATGAGTAACGTTTCAGCAAATTTCCATTTTGAAATTGAACTATTCCCAGTCTTTATGCACTGGGAGCTTTATTAAATTACCATTGTCATAAGCCAGTACTAAGACGGTGTACTGTTCATTTCTTATGAACGAGGCCTCTCTGTCCAGTGAATTCCTGACTTTGACGAGTCCAGTCTCCTCTGTGATCTCCAGCCAGTTTGCAAAGTCTTGCAGCAACTTGTATCTGACATCACAACACACAAACACGTGACAGAAATAAACACATGACTTACCAAATACACAATAAAAGTTTTTTTTTTTTACAATAGCAATGAATTTGTTTGGATGTGTTTTGTTATATTTTTATATTTAGGTTTAATTTTCATCATTTCAAATGTTTTAGTTCAAGTTGTCCGTCTAATATTAACATTTTATTTTACTTTAAATTATACGAATGCTATTTGTATAATTGTATTTGTCTGTGTATATATGTAAAACCTTATTTTCTGCTTTCTAGCAGTATCTGGGTCATTGGCTGTGTATTTGGAGATGTTTCTGCCCACTTCGAGGTTCTCGTAAATCATAACCTGATTCTCTTCAGGCTCAAAGACAGGCGGCTCGTTAACATCCTGCACTGTGATGGTGACGGTGGCAGTGGAGGTGGCCAAAGGAACAGCAAAAGGAACCTCGTTCTTGACCACCACCAGCAGAGAGTAACTATTGGTCTGCTCGAAGTCCAGACCCTAAAAATATATGAAATGTATTCATCATTTTCTGAGAAAAAAAGGAAACAAAACTCACTGTACTAAACAAATAGTCTGGGGTCTGTAAGATTTTTTTTTAATAATATTATACATATAAATCTCTATACAAAATATAAGTCTCTTATGCTCACCACAGCTGCAGAAATTCAGTATAAACAGTAATAGTGTGAAATACCTAGTATTTGAATTACCGTTTACTATTAGAACATATTCCTTTAATAGCAAAGAAATATTACTTATGACGGTGACTTATTTTTTTCCATATTTTTTTACTTTTGTAAAATTAAAAATGTCTTTTACTGTCACTTTTAAACAATTTAGCGCATCCTTTCATTACAGGGTTTTAAACACTCAAACATTAGGGTCTAGGTGCAAGTGTGTTGTATATTCAGTGTTTATATATGAATGTATATTCACTTTTGATGTCACGATGATTCCTTCCATCCCGCTGGGGCCGGTGCTGATGTTGAAGAACCCTTTCTCATTGCCTTTGATGATGGTGAACTTTGCCACCGAGTTTACAGTGCAAGGCTCATCTCTATCTGTGACATCCAATCTGGCAACAATTTCCCCAGCCTTATTTTCTTGTACCGTACCTGCATACTGCCAAAACACACACAAACAGACCGTTTCAGAGCTACGCAAGGCCATAAGATGCATGTAGACTAAATTTAGTCCAAATCCAAAAATGAACTTACCTTTTTTTGGCTGAACTTCGGGGCGTGATCATTGCTATCAGTTATTCTGATGGTGACCGCACAGGTGGAAGAAAGACCAACACCTTCCATATCGGCTGCTTCCACGGCCAGATTATACACGGCTTGATTCTGTGATCACAGAGATGGCAAAAAAGACAGCCATGTTCAGATGATGGTTCTGAAACAATACCAGCATTCAAACGTTTGAGGTCAATGTCTTGGTTTTTTTACATTAAAAAATTAACTAAATAACTAGTAACTAAATTTACCAAAATGTACTTTCTATTCATCAAAGAATGCTGAAAATGGTTTCCATACAATTATGAGCGTCTGGGCACACAGCAGATGAAAGGCTGGGCTTTTCATAAATTTAAATTATATTTGTCCCACGTCATTAAAGCACATTATGTCCTACGCTGGAAAAGTTACTAATGCATTACTACACGTTAGTAATGCATGAAGGGCAGTCACAATGTTGTATGTTACAGTACAGAATTTAGCAAAGGTGGAGTAATGTGAAGTAAAATAGTCTACATTTGACACTCTGAATTAGTAGTTATCTGAAATATAATTTCCACCTGTAATCAGCACAAGCTTGGTTTCACAATCAGCTTACGATGTGTGCTTCTGAAACTAGTAAGGCATGCACATCAGCTTTGACAGATCTATTGCTGTGGTTATCATTGCAACTTTGAGAGCAAACTCCACAATCTGTTACTATATAAATCTCACACACTCGTTCGTATTCAATGAAGCTCTTTACATCACAACACAATCAGTCTCTTGCATTGTGACTACAAGTAGCTCATCAAACCACTGATTGGGTATTGGGTTCAAGAAATCAATTGCTATGTCACTGATTGGATACATTCCTCAACGCTGCAAATTCGCTCAAAATAGAAAACACTGATGCTCTCTAGAACGTAAACACAAATTACATACTTACATTCGTTGGGCTAGATAAAAAAAAATACACTCAAAAATGTACATTTGTACTAGACGTGTGAACTTAAAAAAATTGTTCTTTCTAGACATCACAGACACAAATCTGCCCAAAATGTAAAGTTTGGCTCCCTTTCATTTTGTGAGAAAAATGTGAATTTAAAATGGACTGGACTGCAAACTATATATATATTTTTTTAAATTAAAATTATTTTAATTCTAGTGAAAATGTAATTTTTGCTTCCTCACTTCAATTCAAGTTTAGCGTTATTTTTATGTGTTTTAGTGCAATTTTAATGCTTTATAATTGTTGCCAAAGCAACATTTTTTAATATTTATATTTTATTTAAGCTTTACTGGGTTCAAATTAACAACCACAACAAAAATCGTAATAGCTTTAATAAACTCGTAGTACATTTTCAGTCTTTATGTAAACAAACCTCTCTGTCCAAAACTCCTACAGTGGCCAGGCTGATGACACCGCTGACTGGGTCAATCTGAAACAGCCCACCATAGGGCTGCGGTTTAACCAGCTTGTAATGTACAATGCCATTTGCAGTATCTGGGTCATCTATGTCTTTTGCCGTCACATTTAGTATGGGCACATCTGCAGGAGGAGGATAAAACATAGTATTTGATGCCAAGTCATACAAATGTTAAGTCTGATTAAGATCTCCAATCCTACTTTGTTTTGCCCTTTCTGGGACTTCACCCCTAAAAGGATTCTGGGTACACCAAGGTTTGTTGTCATTTTGGTCGATCACTTTGATGGTGAGACTGACAGAAGTTTCATTGTAGCTCAGATCCTGTGCTGAAGCCTTGGTTGTGAGCTGCACACAGACAAACATAATATAACATTTTTAACACAACACAAAATACTTCTGTAAAGCAAACTCAAACAGATGCTTAAAATCCAGGTTCTTCGAGGGCTACAGGTCACTCACAACGTATTCCGCAGCTTCCTCTCTGTCCAGGCTTTTGGTGACCCACAACCAGCCTGAAAGTCTTTCCACTTTGAAAAGACCCTTGGGTGGCTGATCTGCTCCAGCGCCTGTGATTGTATAAATCATTGTCATGGATTTAGCAGCAGTGGACTTCATCTGTGGAGCAAAACAACAAAACAAAGATTACAACTTTGCAATGTGAAATGTTAAAACAAAGACAGAGCAAACAGGATGATAATGTGCAAATTAAATACAGGATAAAGCAAAAAAGTACATATAGGAGAGAAATACACCTGCACCACTTGCTTTGGGAACGGGCCATTATCATTTTCTGAAATGCTGACAGGGGGAATCAACCAATCCCTCTTTCTTCTGATCATGCAAAAGCGGTTCTGATAATACAAAAGTGCATTTGGTTAAAAACTTCTAGACATTTTAAACCAGTATTTTCATGTCCAAATACTTGTTGAAGCCACTGTTCTTATTAGAAATAATCAGGAAGTTCAAAAACCTTTGTAAATATATTGGTATAATTTAGATACCTGTCCAAGTGTGCAGCTGTTTCCCTGTTGCTTGACAGCTGCGAAATCCTCTCGTATGATCTCTCCATAAATTGTTAAAACCATCTGTTTAAACAAAGAAAAATAAAGGTTTTATTTAATTAAAGAAGTTGCATTCAGTTCCTTTAGATGAAGTAGGAACACAAAAAATATTAATTCAGATGCATTCTTTGTTTTTTTCTTAAAACCTACAAACATGATTACTATTAACAGCTTATACATTCAGCAATTCACACAATGACAAATCAACACCAAAATAATTACATATGTATATAATCAGTATATAACTACATTGCAATTATCTAAGACCTGTTGTCTGGACACTAAAACATTAGCAGACCAAAGCAGACACAGATGACAATGCCACCTTCACATCATATATAAAACATTGAGGATATTAAACAAAAACACTTACCAGACACAAAATATAAGCGAATCTCTTCATCGTTACAGCAATACTGAACACTATTTGCTTTTTCTGCTCCCTTGTCAGTTCCCTGCTGGAGCTGTGCTGTAAAGTCTGATCTTAGTGTGTGTGCGCATTTGCATAATTATGGAAAGGTGCTGAAGGCCATACATCAAAAAACAATGAACTTCCCGACAGATGATGGCACGTACAAGCATAAAGTAACATGCACTGAACATTTCAATGTCAGCTTTAACAAACTACATACATAGATGTCATGCAAGCGATTTATAACTTAATATTCAAACTTTTTAGAAAATAAAATATCATTATATATTTTATAATAACATGCAGACTGTTGATTGTGCTTTGATGCAGCAACCCTTAGGGCAAACAAAAAGACAAAAGTGCTGCTATGTCATCATGGAAAAATGACTTCATGAGAATTTATTTTTTTTGGAGATGCTCTATGTACTACAAGTAGGTCCAAATAATATTCAACACCGACAGCAGCACATCTGGCGAGTTTGCCAGTAATAATCCATAATTAAAGGGTTTGTTCATCCAAAAATTAAAACGGTCATGATTCATCCACCCAAATGTTGTGTCAAGCCTGTATGAGTTTCTTTCTTCTGATGAATATAGATATGTATAGCTAGGTATTTTGAAGAATGTGGATAATCTATAGTTGCTGGTAGCTGGTACCAACATTCTCGTGTTCAACAAAAAAAAAACTCATACAACTTTGGAAATAATATGATGATGGGTACATGATGGCAATTACCAACTCTAAAGCTATTTATCTGCTAAATGTATAAGCAACTTTTAATTCAATTAAGTCAAGAAATGTATTCACACAAACAATAAACACTTTCGGCTTTAACAGCCATATTTATTTTATAGTACCTTTAGCAGGATATTTCATTTAGTTTTATATAGCTTAACATAGAAATAGTGTGAGACCCTTGGCAATAACACACATATGGGTTAGACATGGCACAGAAAAGCTTCCCATCAGTTTCACAGACAGATACAACCTGCTGAAGCTTCAAATAAAGCTCAAAGAAGTCAAAAGGTCGTACATCATTCTCTCTGCCCCTGCATGAATCATCATACACCATTTTCAGATCTGTAGTGTTATTCTTATACTTACAAATTCCAGATTTTAACCCAAGAAACCCACACGGCCGTGAGATTAGGTATAAACTCAATCGTTTAGTTAGTTCAGTATGTTGCCTAGACTAAAAATATAATACACACCACTCACTGGATATAATGCTCAGCCAGGTACTCCCAAAATCAGTTATGTAGTAAACAATCAATGTTTTTCAAAATCAAAACCTAAGGAGGTTTACTATGAAAATGCCCTCCCAGGAAAATAATATATATACGATTCAGGACATACTTCATATATTGTACATTCAAATAAAAACGATTCTCCCTTCTAGATGAAGACTGCAGTTTACAGTCACAAAAAAAGTTCCCAGAGTAATAGAAAAATAAACATAAAAAGCTTTAGTCAAAGTAGTGCTTCCCAACTAATGCAGTAAACTTAACAATACCATGTAATTAAGGATATCCTCATATATAAGCATAATCTCAAATAGATCATTGCATTAAAATGTAAAGCATTTCAGTTGATCACTCAAGAATAAGCAACTGTCTGAGTAAGGCAGGAGATAAATAAACATTCAGATCATCTCATGCATTTAAACCAGACTGCTCTTACTACATGGCTTACCTGAAAATTAATGGCAATGGCAAATCCATCAATCCTTACAGTGCAGTAAACCATTCTAAAATATAGCACAATCTATAAGATGTAATGGCAGATCAGAAATCTTAAATAAGCCACTATAATGCATGCATCTAACAACGTAGTGTGTATTTATGTAGATTTTGAGGCACTTAAGTAAAACAGTTCTGTTTGGCTGCTTCCATTTTTAGAAGCTCTTCATGTAGTTTTTTTAGTGCCACATATGACCTTCTCTGAGATCTCCTTTCTTAGTGTTACGTGGTGAGGGTTCACATGTGTGTTACAAGATACTCTCACGAGAGTTTCCGGTGTTAGAGGACGTGCTGGCTCTATTATCGTTAGAGACAGGCTTCCTGTTCCACGTTACAGAGTCCAGCACGGTCTGATTCAGTTTCTCCATCCAGTCAGACCTCTCCTCCCGTGTGTCCGCTGAAAACCAGCACCTGCACACCAAAAGACCATTTAGATTGGAATCAACAACCATACTTCTATTGCAAACCAATACTAATTGTTAAAGTCATAATGACACAGAAGCATCAGATCCTTTCTTCTGCATTGTTAAATTTCATTATTGGCAGAACCCTTTTTTTTTTTAATTCAGAGATGCATTACTTCTTCAAGGTCTGGCTGTGTTCTTGCTGGAGGGTGTTAGTCTCTACTAATTCAAAGGTGTGGGGCCGTGCACAGCATTCTCGCTCCACAGGCTTGACACTGGAGAAGCCAAAAAGAGAGAGACTGCCATCTGCTGCCTGGAGGAGAAGGAAATGACATTAAAAAAGCTTTAGATATAGAGGAGAATACACATTAACAAACACTTAATTGCACAAACCCACCTTGTTGCCCATCTCATTTGGGTAGTTCCAGTAGAGCAGGTGTCCTCCTTCCAGAAGGAAGTAGAGCCTCTGCCAAGCTCCAAAGCCACTCACATCCTCAAACATGGTCTACAGGAGGTGGAAAAAAAGTTACAGAAGCAAATTTCCTATTGAACACTTTATTAAGCACATAATGTTGTGAAAGAATACAAAACAAACAGATCTAAAATGAATCGTAATAAAGTGCTAATGTAAGGAGGGAGACTCATTGAATATTTGTGAGCCCTAAGCCATTCTCAAACTTGCATTCAAATAGAACAGATTGTGACTATGAAGATAAACTGCTAACGTCTTTCACATATCTGCTTTGCAAATATGTATTGGCAACTGTAATTTCACATTTTTTGCTTATATACAAATTAGTCAAGGGACTACAGATACGGTAAGTGCCTTTTCCATGTGATAAAGCAAGCTAAACAAAACATTGTTCAGTGTGTGGAAATCAAACTCACCAAAAAGCCCTGATGCTTGACATTAGAGTGACCCTCACTGTGCAGCTGCAGATATACGTGTCCCTCCAGAGGAGAGAGAAAGGGAACCTGTACAATGTAACCAATAGGTTAGTCACAACACAGGATGTGCATCTAATGTGATGTGCAGCAATATTCGTCATATTTTTAGAAATGGCTTATCACACTATGGTTCAGTTTCAGAAAAAAAGGCTCTACAGCAGCCACATTTCTGAATGATTCAAATTAAAATAAATTTGTATAGTAAAATTGATGATAACAAACTTAATTTTAACAACCTTCTAAAAACAGAAATATATATATATTTTTAATCCGTTACATTTTCTAGGTCTGGGTCTAAAATTCCATATCTCTATAATAAAATACAGAACATAAAGAGTATAAGAGAGGGTAATTATAGGGGCTATTTAATTTAACCTAAAAAAGTAAGATGTCACAATCAAGATATTTTATTGTCCTTTGCACAGGTCAGGGGATTCGTGAAAAGTAAAAAGATGAACCAAGAGCTCAGCAAACAGACCAAAACAGACAACGTGCAAAACCCACTAAACCAGAAGCAGAGAATATGGTGGAAAGAGTGACACCTTTTCCTGAAACTCATCTCCAAGGAGTCGCCTGATTTTGCCTTCAAATTTCATCTGAGTGGAGAGAAACAGGAGAGAGGGACAGAAACCCAGTTACATGACCACAACCACACCACAGTGCAAACACAACACAGAACAACCACTCATCTCCTGTTTAAGCAGGTGTACAGAATAATTTAGCACAAGTGTTCAAAAAGGTGAGGGCAGAAACACAGACACTCAGTAATGTGAACTGAACTGCTTCAATACCTTGTCCAGAGGGAACTTGCTCTGTCCCAATGAATTCAGGGTAATCTTGTGAGAGCCCACTAATGTGAAGTTACTAGAGCGCTGGGCACTCAGACCGGGCAGGGTAGCAGCTATAACGGATGGGGGGAGAAGGAAGAAGAGAAAGAGAGGAAAAAATAAATATCAGTGTCTGATGCCACCAATTACCTAATGATTAAATGAGTAACTGGTGAATACTCACAAGTCACACTCTGGCTAGATTTCTAGAAAAACAAAAATAAGCATTTAAAGAAGTAAAAGCTTTCCATCATTCAACAAAAACACACATTGTGCTCCAATAATGATTTTCTGAATTGTTTGTGAACGTGTTCTAATATGATCATCATAAAATAAATACTGAACATACAGACATTATTAGCTAATGTTTCATGAATGAAGTCCAATGATGGTGCGCAGACAGACAGGAGATACATACTGTGATGCTGTGGAGAATCTTCTTGGGTGTCACCTAGAAACACAAACAGTTTGCTGTAATTGTGCATTGCCAAAAGTAATAAAACACACTGCTGTCTCAACATTTTGTGTAGAAAATGTACAAACCCTTGACTTTGTTGAGCTGCGGTACTGCTGAGCATTCATACTGCAGGTATTACTCTGAGTACTGCACTACAAAACAACAGAAAACATATTGACACATAATTATGAACTGGAAAAAGCATGCTGAAGCTTAAAGAAAAAAAATTAAAAATTATCTTTTAAATTAATGAAAACAAATACATTTTCTTGTATATGAACTCTACCTACCAAACTGTAGACCTCAACATCAATCTCAAAACTGGAGCGAATGTCTTGTCTGTGGAAGGAAAAGATTCAAACCAGTGTAAATCACTACTGTTGTATTATAAAACTTCTCTTAAAGCATTGTATAGTTTTATACTCTGGCATCAAAGAGTCATTGTATGTAGCATGTGGACTCACAGTGTAATAGAAGTCGGGAAGGTGATGGTGTCCCCATTTTGGGCATCAGCAGCTGTAGCCAAAGGCGTTGCCACAATATTACATGGGCCATAACGGATCAAAACGAAGAAGTAGTGGGTTGGGCGGCCTTTTTAGAGACAGCAGTCACAAACCGCATGAGAACATTGACCTTCTGCAATGATGATTCATTTTCTGCTGTTACATATATGAGTTAACGCTCACCTGTGCGAGCCGAGCACACAAACTCCACCTTGAGAGGCAGCTGAATGCTGCTGATGCTGACTGTGCCTCTGCAGGGCTGCAGAGGTGCATTCTGGGAGTCTGTCTCACCAGACTGACCCTCTCTCAGCCTGCTGACCTCTGCCAGTAGGGCTGCTCGCTTCTCACCTGCATTAAACAGATAAATGAGAGACAAATTAGAACACGCAGTCTCAGCGATTTGCAGGAGTTTCAAGTAGAGAAAAGCACTTCGATCACACTTACTGGAGACAAGCAGGAGTTTCTCAGCCTCGGCCTCCTGCTGGGAACCTTTCCCATGCTCCTCATCACTGCAACAGCTCAGAGCTTGCAGCGTCTGTGTGATGATTGTTTGCAGCTTGGCTGCCTCCTCGTTTAAAGCCTAAACGGACCAAATACAATCGCCGGCATCAGATCTTGAATGCATGAAGTCTCCTAAAATACTGCAGTATAAGCCTCCCAGTATAAGTTTCAAACCTTAATTCGCTCTTTGATGTTGACAGGCTTTTTTGAGCAGGCCTTCTCTTGAACCTGCTTCTGAACTCCAGGGGTCAAGTTCTGAGTAGAAGGGGGTTGGCTCTTGCTTTGTGAGCGGTAGGCATCAATGCTGTCAATCATATGAAAGTGAGTAAAAAGGTAAGTATCAGTGGCTGATAGAATACTGATGAGCACTGATATATCCATTGGTGTCATTTAATATATATATTTTTAAATAGAGGATGAATTAAATATTTAAAAATGACAGTCAAGACATTTACAATGTTACAAAACTTTATTTCTAGTTTTAAAAAAAATCCTGTTATTTCAGTGAACGCACCTGTATAAAGGTGGAACAGTGTCAGCAGGACTAGCTGTCACTTCTTCAGGTGAGGGTGGTTGTACTGATGGCTCAGAGACCGTGATTTCAATCTTTTGTAGAAACATTCAAAAGAAACACATATTTTCTTCTGATACAACTGAAACATTTCCATCCAAATAATTAATGACACTCTTACATTGTAACTAAAAAGTGCATGTATTGGCATATTTGAACTTTCCATCTACACAAAAAAAAAATATTAAAATGCAAAACTCTGCCATTTAATTTCATATGAATTTGGCATAATTATGCTAATAGGCAGTTTGATTAAAATATCTGTAGCAAGCACTTGGATTTCATTGGCAACATAATTCAATGTTATGATATTAACAATCAAATTCTCTAAAAATCAGACCAATACCAGTGGTATGACAACAGCCTCCACAGACTTGCTGAGAGGAGAAAGAATACAGCTGGGTGGCAGGGTCAGAAAGTCTTCATCACCCATGGTGCCACTCTCCTTCTCTTCCTCCATTTCTCCTTCACCATCGTCAACAGACTGCAGCTCCTCTTTATCGTATGAAGAACTGGCCTCTGGAGTTTCTTCACTCTCTTCACACATCTCACTCTGGTCAAGAGGATCCTCATTTAAAGTGACAGTGACTGGTTCCTGTTTGTTTTCCTTTTCAGCGGTGTCTGATTCTTTTTCGTCTTCCTTTTTAGTCTCTGATGAATTGCTCTCATCTTTCTCCACCTCCTCTTCTTTATTTTCATCTTCACCTTCAGCTTCCTGGTCTGCATGCTGCAGAACGTCTTCAAACATCTTGTCAATTAGAGTGGAGGTGTTCAAAGTCCCAGTTTCTGTTACAAAAAATAAAAAAGGTATGTTAAATATGGTACCTTAAGGGATAGTTCAACCAAAAATGTAAATTGTCATTAATTACTCACCATTATATCAACACAAACAAAAATATTTTTAATGAAATCTGAGAGCTTTCTGACCCTAAGATGGTCAAGGCACAGAAAGAAAACCATGTATATAGTTATAGTATTAGTACATAAACTTGTAGCTTCATAAAATTACAGTTGAACCACTTATGACACATGGACTATTTTAACAATGTCTGTACAACATTTCAGTGCCTTGACCTCGGTAGTACCCTTAATTTCTAAAGAGGTCCAAAAAGTAGGGCTGGGGCTAATAAGCGATTATTTTAAAACGATTATTCGGGCGATTATTTTATCGAATAGTTGACTATTCTAATGACTAATTAAATGATTTATATAACTATTATTTTTCTGTTGCATGATAAAAAAAACAAAAACATAACATGTTATGCTTATGACACAGGTGCGTCCTCAGGTTTCCCCTAGGTCCGCTGTCAGGCTTTATCGTTCTGCACTAGCATTGAACTGTGTTCCCATAGCGTTTTAGCAGATGCAGTATGAGTGAAATTGTTGAAAGGGAACAAATAGGTTACTCTTGTAACCCAGGTTCCCTGAGACACGGGAATGAGTACTGCGTCCCTTGCCGTGCTGCAAGTGTTCGGCGCTTCAGTCTAGGTAACCTGAAGACGGCTGTGTGCTACCTGCTTATATATACACGTGCGGACACGCCCCCTCAGGCAAGCTTCGGCAGGCGCTGCCTTTGCAGTTATCACTGCGTGATTCAGGCTTCAGTTAATGTGAAAAAAGGAGTGGCCGTGATGTGT
>JAUMHR010000075.1:16616044-16638758 GCA_032361145.1 Enteromius fasciolatus | reverse complement strand
GTTTGAAGAGTGAAGGTTAACAACACAGTCCTACCACTAGAGCCTGAAGTGTTTTCCTCCAGTGGATCTCTCGGTCTCTTTTGATTTTCCATGATAACACCTGACAGCAGAAGAAAATGTGTTTTTTTTTTCTGTGATTTGAAAAACTGTTTTCAAATGTTAATGAAACATAATTTCGTTTAATGTATACTACGTATAGATAACGTTAACTTCAGTGACTTTGAATTAAAATCCCTATATAGACGTGTTACTAGCTGTTTGCAGTCCTGTAAAGTTTAAACAGTGTTTATAGGTGTTTACATCAACATCAATATCGTCGTTACTGCTATGTCGAGTCGAGTTTTAATCGAAATAACGTATATCGTTATTTATATATCAAGATACTGAGGCTAAAGCGCTGCTAGCTAGCAGTCATTGTTAAACAAAAGACGAAATTCAAAGTGGTCGGAGTCGCAGACAGCGAAGGGTAACAGTATTGTTTCATATTTTAAGTCATTTTGTCGGTTTTACTGTTAAAATCTATCTATCTTACCTCAGTAAAATAACCGCGTCAGAGCTGGATTTTTCAAACGTCCGCGTCTGTCAGCTGAGCTCGAGCGTTTGAATTTCCGCGGGTGCTTCGCGCATGCGCAGAGTATTAACTCACGATGTCAGTTCCTCCAAAGCCCTCCAGTGGACCGACAACGTTACAAAGATAGAGAGCTTTACAGAAATGTAAATAGTACTTATAGCTGTTATGTCATTGGATGTTGCGTAACATATACATTTGAGCAATCAACTGAAGCAAAAAGTGAACTTTTCCTTGAGCATCCTTATTAAAAAAATAGATTTCCTTATGGTATATAACTTTGGATTAAATGTGTCTGCCAAATTAATAAATGTAAATATAAAATCCACATTTCAAAAGCAGGAAAATTTCTACTCATGACTACAAATGTGATGCAGAATTCAGTCCAGGGATTGAAGTTTATATGCATCCTTCTGAGGTCACCTCATCAGGTCATCACAGATCATTTTTTTTTTAATAACCTTGTTTTTATAAGGCATTTCCATGACTCATGCAATTCTGAAATATCAACAAGACAAAAAATATCTTTTGGATTAAACATATTTTAATAACTAAAAGGTCTGAATATAATTGCACATCATAAAAATATACAAAGACAAAATTTAACATTTTGCACTGAAAATATATTATCTTGTTCCCAAATGTCCAAAATAGTTTGAGGTTTGCCACTCACATTAGACCAAATAGTAACAATATAAACACAAATAACAGAACTGTAAAAAGCAAATCAGTGTTGACTATTAGGTAAACCAGTTTTACTTCATAAATCCATATACAGATCAGACAATTTTGAAATGTACTTGCAAGCAGACGTAACGTTAAGGTCAAATCTAATACAGCCTTCCATAAAATTGGTTTCTATGACCTTCATACTTTGCACTGCAAATAATATCAGCTTAACCATTGATAAGAATTTTGTTATGGCTCAGTGTAGTACTTTCACACACCTGCAGTCTACAAAGTGCAAAGTGAAAATCTCTTCATTGCACAAGCACAGAAACAAATAACATACAGCAGAAAGAACTAAGTTCATGGACACTTCAGGCTGCACAACAACTTACATTTAATGCAAGTAAAAAGAATGTCTTATGGAATATGTATAGAACAAATTGGAAGTAGAATCTTTGTTATTATCCTAATCCTAGTGTTGTAAAAACACACTTAAATGACTACATATCCTAGACAAACCCATCATGAAAAACATTAGTCTACATCACTAAATATGATGGAGACACCAACTCTTTCAACAAAACGGCTTAAGCACAAGAGCAATTTACCCAACAGAGACGAAAAAGGTGCAAGGTATTTGCAAGAGGCAGAAAAAATAACTGGCTTTAAATATAGAGATGCTTTTTGATTTTTTTTTATGTTAGCTGTATCTGCTGCAAAGGGAGCTACATGAACAGAAAAAGACTTTACCTTCACATTTGTAACCCATAAAGTGAGTCAACCATTATGAATTCCACCCATTGTTTGCATTCACATTTTCTGCAAACTCAAATTAAATTTAGCTGAAGGACTTTAAGCGTACATAACAATATAAAAGACAGTAAATACACATTTAAAAAGAGCATTGAAAAATTCACAGCTGAAAACAATCCTTCAAATATAATTTCAGATACTAAACTTTTAAATATTGTTCTTTATTAGTTAGTAGCTTTGCTAAAGTTCGGGTTAAAATAAATCACGGTGACAGTGATGTCGTCTCGGTACATGCGTGCTAAATCGCTAGGCAGTGCCAGCATGGTTGCCAGTCTCTCCTGGTCCATCTCTCCATACTCATTTGTGCCCAGTGCATGGCGAATCAAATGCGTGGCTCCATTCAAATCCAAAGCGGGTGTTGCTCTGGCCCGTCGCCGCAACAGCAGCTGGTGCATTTGTCCCAAGTTGAGCTGGCTGGCTGAAACTGGAGCTTGCAGATGAATACCCGTCAGATGTTCCGCCACAAGCCTCACCGCCTCATCATTGGTCATCTCGTCCCAGAGACCATCAGAGGCCAAAATCAAAAACCGGTCCTGCGGTCGAAGCCGGTGGTAGGTCACTTCTGGTGTGGCCTCTAAATAAGGTGGGGTGAGATAATTAGGTGGAGCATACTGATAAAGATTTAGTGCTTCTAAATCAGAGTCTCCGTTCTCTAGAACACTCTGCTGGAGCTCACGACTCCATTTAAATCGAACGTCTCCAAACGCACGCAACGGCATCAGGACCCCGAGCAGCCTATCGTCTACGATTATGGTTTGTCGTTCACTAGCCGGGTGCTGCCGCCATATCCGCTCCACCTCAACTGCATTGGCAGCATTGTGGTCTTGTGTGAGTGGCAAAGCACTCCAGCTCCCATCATGCTCCTGGATGCCCAAAACTGCCCGACAGTCTCCTGCATTTGCAACATGCACACCTTCCGGTCCAACGTAAGCCACACAAGCCGTGCACCCAGCGAAGGCGGCCTGGATGGCAGTGTTCCGCATCAGGTCATTTGCGAGAGGCACCTGTGCCTCAAGAGAAAGATCCGTGTCCAGTCGCTGGAACGCATAGCTGAGAGCATCTGCGGGACGCATGCCATCACCGTGTTCTTCGCTCGCCAGAAGCTCCTGCCAGTAAACGCGCAAATGATCGACGTAGAGGGCTGCTGATTCCCTGTAGTTGTAGTCGTTATGGTGCTTGTACCACTGCAGAATGGGCGGCACGGGTCGTGAGGTCTCCATGGCGGCCTCTAGATCCTCCAGGACAGACTCTGACATCATCGAAACAGCTATGTAATAAGGCAGACGCTCGCTGACGGCTTGAGCGCACGCATGTCCGCCGTGTCCATCGAACACTCCAAAAAGCATGCCACGAGTCTGGAGGCAGGTGGCGCTGCTGCGTCGGTCCTCGAGGGGAGTGTTGGCTGAAAGCTGGTTGCTTTCGAACCTGAGCACTGAACTGGGACCACCTCGGCCATCAAACTCTGGAATACGAACGGATTGCTCATTAGCACGCAGGACTGCATTGATCTGCAGCCGGCTCAGCTGGAAGTCTATTTCACATCTTGGAGCACGCAGTGTGTTTTCTTCTTCCTGTCCTGAGCTTCCATCTGATCGTCTACCACGAGTGGAGAAGCTCCGGGCTTGAGAAGGGAGCGGGCAGGTTCTACATGGTGTATCAGGTAAAACATGCTGGTTGGGTGCAAAGAAACTAGTCCAATGTCTTCCACCGGCGTGAAGGAGGAGCCTTGAACGCAAATAGCCAGACATTACTGCCTGGATGCAGTGATCAAAGCAGTCTACAACTCCAGCATCTGGGAAAACAAAACGTGAAATCACAATGAATTATCTAATCAGAGAAAATGGACATTGTACAAATTAAAAGCTGCAAAAATAATTGTGTTTAGTAGCCTCAGGTCAGTGATATAACCAATAAAGGTTCTGAAATGTTAAAATGACATAGTGTTGTTAACTCATAAATAAAGCAAAATCTTCAAAGTATAAATCTAGCAGTCTTTGCAATGTAATATATCCAACATCAAGGTTTTTCTCGTATCTGTCAGGATAAAACTAAATCTATATACGTATAAACGCTGTTTACGTCATGTTTTAGTGTAAAACATGCTAGCTTTACAAGCTAACATACCGGCTTTCGTGATAATTGGCAAATGTAACTGTTAATTTTAATATTTAGTGATGTTTTCTGCCAATTTGTGTAACTGAACACATATTCTGGAATTATCTGTACAATAATGTCCTTTAAAGAGCAGCTTTAATACGAGTAAATGCTGAGTCAAACAGACACATACCTGCCACAGCTCGCTGAATTATCTTCTTCTGCTTTTCTGTTGCATTGTAGCAGGTTGCAAACATTGAGCTCAGAGCGCCCCCTAGCCGCGTGTACTCAAAATTCATATATGTATATATATATATATATTGTTTTTTTTTTTTAAAAATCGCAATTCATTATTAATTAAGTAATTTATATTAAATTATACTCGCAGATAACAAATAAATAATTTGAATGCATTATGGTTAATTAATTTATTTTATTAACTATCACGTGATTCAAAAAAGCGGCATTTTGAGATTCTTCCGTTAAAATGCAGTTGATCGACGTTATCGTGTCAACGATTCTGGCCTCTTCAACAATTAAAACAAAATTAGGATAGAATCGTGGATATGATGTAAGTTAAGCCAATCAAAATAAGTCTACAAGATAAATATTGTTGTTCAGCGAGTTTAGGAAATATTTTTGTTTGCTGACAGTTTACGTAACCTTAACGATACCGTATTCAAACAACATTTGTAATTTTGTTTTTGCAGGATCTAGTGACATTTTTGGATTTAGAGTACAAAAAAGGAAGGAAAAAAATGGAAGGTGAGCATTTCATCACAACAGAATGTGTAGTCTATTTTTGGTAACCATAAAAAACGTTTATTTATAGCATTAAACATTTATGCAAGGTTTTTAATGACGACGAGTTGTCATGACGTCACTAATTTTAGTTCCTAACAAAGTCTGGTCTGTTAAAATGTACCTGGTCTTAAGTGAAAACATTAAATTATTAATATTATATTGTGTTTCATTACACAAAAGGACTTAACAGTCTTCATGTTTTCAGCTAACAAGACTGATTTGCGTCATTTACTGGAATGTCTGAAATACCAGATGAACTGGCCTAAGTCACAGAAACAAGCTCTTCTGACTATCATCTCTATCTGTAAACAGAACGGTCTGATTAACAGCTCAGAGCATACTCATCTGACTCTCATACCTAAAAATATGTTACTTTAATGACCCCTTTAATTGTCCTTAATGATTTTCTTTGTGTATTAGGTCACTATGTGGAGTTCTTCAGAGAGATTGGAGGAATTTCTTTCATTTATAGCCTGTCAAAGTCCAGCATTGACTCTCAGGTTAAAGAGACCGCTCTATTTACACTCGCATCCTTGGCTGAATTTCATGGTGTGTATGCAGTTAGCGTATACTGTACGCATGTGTATATGTGTGTGGTTAATAAGTTAATATTTGAAATGGTACTTTTGATTATACATATTCTTTATTTGCAGAGAGCTGTAAACAGTCACTGTGCAGAGAGGAGACGTTTCGTGACTTAGCGCAGCTTCTGGAACAGAACATGCCTCTGACAGAAAAGAGAGTAGTGGTGTACATGCTGTCTGTATTGGTTGCCAACAACAGTAAGGTTTACCATAAAACTTAAGTCCAGTGAGACCATATCTGGGCTGACACTATAGTTTTGCAGAGTTGGGGGGGCAGGCTTGCAATTCACAAACAGTTTGTATGTTTTCTGTTCCAGGATCTGGACAGACTCTTGTTAAGAGCTCCAGCTGTATTGAAACCTTGCTCAGTTTGTTCAGGTACAAACATTAAGTTCAGTTTGTTCAGGTATGCATAGTTATCTGCCTTTTTTTGATCCTTTAAACCAAGACTGTTATAGGGTAATAGATCAATCATTTTCTAAACTCTTCTTTCCAAACTGTTTTATGGAGCTTTTTTTAATTATCTTCAGTGGAAATTATTGGCTTTTGTCCTGAAGGGATTGTTTGGCCAAAAACTGAATTGTTTTTCTTCTGTGTGATATTTCTTAAGAATGTTTTAATTTTTAGCCAATATTAGACTCCAATGACTTTTACCATATGGCCTAAAAATAATATTTTCTGTGATCCACAGAAGATAGAAAGTCATAATAGTTTGTAACGAAACACTAAAAAGCACATTTAGCTCAAAAATGCTAGTAAATTGCACAAACAATTCCAAACAAATGGCAAGTATTGAATTAAACATGAGATTTTGAAGTAGAAAATGTGGTAAAATCTACCACAGACAATATCCTGGATAAATGAAAAAAATTCCAAACAAAACATAATATGCTCCCCTACTTGGTGCAAAGGGGAACATTTCAAACAATGTCTGGTGTTTTGTTGAAGTGAATCACAGAAATCCAGATAAACATCTGGAAATTCACTTAAACTATAGCCTGATGCTGAACAGAACCAGATTTCAGTCTATTTTCTTTCTTTTCAGGCATAGTTTTCCAGATCCTAATGCATCTTATGAGCAGATGCAGTTGTGGACTACTGTTTCTAGTGCTCTTTGTGGGTCTGTCAACAACCCTCAAAATGGTATGCTTATGTTTTTTAATTAATACTAAACCCTAAACGTTTGTTCAGAATGAGATTGAGAGACACATTTGTATTTCCACACATGCAAATAAACACAATCTTTCAATGCTTTGCTTTTGACAGAGGAGAATCAGAATGTATGCAAGTATGTGTTTCCCCTGGTGAAGACCTGGCTGCAGGAAGTGGCATTGCCCAGGGCAGAGCTGGCACAGCCTCTATGCTCATTTATTGGCATGACTGTTGCAAACAACCGTGAGCACAAACAACATCAGCACAAACTAACATATAATGCCACTTTGTGTGCTCTCATGTAAAAATGTGCTTTTCAGCTTGTGCTCAGGAGTATTTTGTGTCGGTGGGAGGCCTGGATTCACTCTCGGACGCTCTTACCAGAGTGTTGTCTCAGTCGGCACACAGTGCTACTGCTTGTAAGGTGGCTACTGTAATCACTAAAATACTCTCAGCCTGCATCTCTAACAATGGTAAGACACATTCATGCACAGAACAACTGGTTTGTATCGGATTCTCCATTTCTTTTGTCCTCCTGTTTCAGAGCAGTTGGTATCATCTTTAGCAAAGTTGAGGGTTATTCCAGGGCTGGTGGGTCTGTTGTCCAGCCCAAACCTTGACCCACAAGACCAGCTCGCTGTGGTATTGACAATTGGACACCTCACGGATGCGTGTGGTGAGTTTTTGGGTGCCAGAAAGGTAGTAAAATGACATTTGCGCTACAAATAATAAAGTAAGCTCTAGATTCAAATTCCTGCAATTTAGCCTAAAGCACCTAAGCTACAGACTCCACTCACTTGTTGTATTGTAGATAATTTAATAAATGTGAGGTTTTAAGAGATTTAAAATATGATTAATCCAAAATAAAACTTTTTGTTTACATAATATACGTGTGTATTGTGTACATTTATTGTCAACTGCATATCTTGTATATTATTGTAATTAGTCTGTTCTCTGTCTGTGCAGTAGAGAATCAGTCTCAGTTGTTGTCGGCAGGAGGTTTGGCTATTATGATTTCGCTGCTCACAGAGGCTAGTGATGAAGAGGTTAGAAAGGCAGCCACGTTCGTACTGCACACCTGCATGAGAATCTGTGAGTTATGCATTTTTATATTTGTACATAGTTGTAGTAGCATGCAGAAATTATTCCAGGATACAAAGGTCAAAGTGCAGTAAACAGTGACAAACCTTTTGTTTGTGCAAAGAAATGTCTTCATGAAGCCTGAAAATAAAAGATTTATTCAGAACAGTACTAGTCTATATGCTATTAATGATTTCTTTTAATGTCCTGCTTCTATTAAACGGACACGGATTCGGATCTGAGGTTTGTTTTACTTCTCCACCCAGCTGGATCACTAAGAACAGGCATGTCACCTATGGATCTACAGGAGGAGAGTGACATGGAGAGTTACAGGCGGTCTGCTGGAGAGATCCTCCAAAGAATTCAGCTCCTGGAGAAAAAGGTTTTTCTGTTTGTGAATGTATATTATGATATTTTAGAGCGCTTTTGGTGCGCACCAGGGTTTGAATGGCATTAGAGTTCAATTCGTTTAGATGTGAATGCTGTCTTCTGAACCCATGAACCATACTTTAGTCCGCTTAAACAGTTCGAGTGAACTCTGTTACTGTTTGCTGCTGATGTGAACTAAGTCTTAGAAAGACTTGAGTGTATTTGAATTCTTTTTTATTCATTAAAAATGCCAAGAGCATTCTTGTGTTATTTAGTACATAATCCCTGAAGTCTTCAGTGTTCATCAAATATGATAACACACCATAGAAAAAGCATTTTAGAATCCACAATGATGGTTTTTAATTTAAAGTCAAGCATGCTTGTATTTCATGGAAAAAAAAAAGTGCTATAAATATATTTTTCTTTTAGAAGAATTTAGATTCTTAGCCTAATTTTGTATTTTGACTTCCAGACTGGTGTGAAGCTGTGGGAAAAAGACTCTGAAATCCAGCAGAGTACCAATCAGAGGTTGACCTCATCTGTGGAATGTAATGAGGCGTGGTGGGAGGGTTCTGTGATGCGAAAGGTCAAAGGTTACCATCGAATATGTGGGGACCTACACACAACCCCTGCAGAAAGTCTAGTACGACCAATCACAAATGAAACGAGAAACGAGAACTGGGTGAGAATGACATTAATAGATAATGATGTGTAAATGTCAGCTGACAGCCGTTTTATCAAGTGACAGCATGTTTGTGTTAGTAGAGATAACCGGCGTAAACATAACACTGTTTTGTGTTTGTACGTAGCAGTGTGTCAGCACTGAAGAGTTTTTGAGTCCTGCACAAGTCACTCACTTTAAAGACCCTAGCTGTAAAAAGGGAAACGATAGAGAGCGTGAACTAACGCGAGAGAATGAGAGGAGTGAAAACCAGGAGGGACATGGGAAAAAGAGAGACATGGAGAGGAAAACGCAGTCTGAAAGAGTGGCAAAGAGACTAAAGATGATGAATCTAGACTCCGGTGATGATGAGGGCAACAAACTTCTGCAGCACTGCAGCACACCAATAGGGGGCGGCAGAGATACACAGGGGTAAACATTCATACATTAATGTTATTCTTTTACAGTTTTGCAAATGGAATTTGATGAATAAAGAGTTGAAATTAATGTCTTCTTTAAACATATATCGTACACTTGTGGCCTGAAAAGCTAAATAAATAGATTTTTTGTTGGAAGAAAGTTAGTTAGTTAGGAGTTATTCTCGCTTTTCTTATACTTAGTTGTCTTATTCAAGATTAGAATGTCCACATTAAATCCAGATATACATAATTCATTTCATGTCAATGACTTTTCAAGACAAAGTCTGTAAATTTTTCCTCCTCGAGGGAGTGACATTTCTCTCCGTTTTATTTTCCTTGGATTTTAGCCCAGATATTTTCAGACATCCTGATCCCATGAAGAGAAACCAGAGTGCACACACTCGCTCTTTTGGTAAATCCCACTAAAACATCACGCTCGCTTTGTGCTAAGTCACAGAAAACCTTTTGATTTCTCTTCAGGTACAAAATATTGCTACTTTGCTGTTCATTTGAAGATCATGCGTTTGTGCTGTTGTTTTCAGATGAGATGTCTCTGTGCTCTGAGCTGTTAGACAGAGAAATTACCCTGTTTCTGAAGCCACCCTCTGCCTCTAAACCCAGAGATCTACGTTGTTCAGGTATAATTACATATGAGCAAACAACACATTAGATAATAAAAGCAATACTTACTCTCATTGTTCTTATCGTCTCACTTTTTTCTCTCTATGCGTTCATGTGAGCACAATGCACCTTTTCCATCTGTCAGGTTGTGTGAAACATATGAACGAGATGGACAGTCGCTCATTTGGCACTGTGCTGCGCAGCTGCAGCTTTCAGTGTGACTTTCACCGGGCGCTACAGGAGGCTGAGGATCGATTTATGAGAAGCAAGCAGTTAAAGAGGACTAGCCGAACTCTAACACACACTCACAACGAAAACAGAAAGAGCACTAGTGAGGATACAGAGAGGAGCAAGAGGGAAAAACACAGGCTGAGTCACCATCCATCAGGCAGATGTAAGAGATGCCGTCCACACATGGTCTTTCACAATGTCTTTGGGAGTGTTGAAGGATTGCTCTGACCTCGAATGTTTGATAGAACAAGGCCTTGCGAACCAAACACACCCTCATGATTTACATTTATACATTTAGCAGAAGCTTTCATCCAAAGCAACCGTGTATGTTGGGGAAACGGTGGAAATTTATAATTGCATACAAAGTCTGATTATGCGTTTATATTCTATTTTATACAAACTTTGTTCAGATGATTAAAATACAAAGAGTGCGTGACAGATGCTTTTGTCGAGAATCGATAATCCCAGTTATGGCATCTTCATATGGCCTATTTGCAATGCATTTGGTACTTCTTTTCTGTTCTCTAATTCGCTGTTTCTTTCTCCAGGTGTGAGTCTTACACCGCTAAGAAGGCAGAGAGAAATATACAGTAAGAGAAATGTTCTTTCCTTCTCTGGACAAAAGAGAACTGTAGCTCTCAGATGTATTTGAGTTTAGAGGTGAGGGGGAGGTAACATTCATAATGTCTGTGCCACTATAAACATCTGCGAACTGCCCCGTACATTTGCTAAATGGTGCATATTCATGCAGAGAGCCTGGTAATATTATTGAATAGGGTAGTTATGTAACACAAGACTCATCTACTGTATGCTTTTAACTTCTGTCTGTGGTTCTGAAACGTCTTTCCATCTTTGCTCTCCGTTTTTTCCTTTTGTCCTCCTTTTTCCCCTCAGTCGAACTCATTCCATTCCCTCTATTGCCGAGTTGTGGTCTCCGAGTGCTGTTCAGTTGTTCCGATGTGTTTTTTTTCCTGTAACCTCAAGGCTTACTCACTGAACTTTTTAGGGATGTTCTCACTAGATTTTCAAAGGGTAATGCAGTGTCATCCAGTCATTATCCATAATCAAAACTGGAAAAGGTGATGGGGAACGCAATCATGAGATCTTTACGTTTCTACTAGTCAAAATGTGGCACTAATAAGCTATTCTAATTGGTGCTAATTTAAAAGAATTCTAAAAAGACATTTGACTAGAGTAACTCTAATTTTAACGGATGTAATTATTTTGGATTATTATAGTTTTTAACAATGTTCAACTTTATTATGTGTGTGTGGGTGTGTGTATTAGAGAAAGACAGTTATATAGGAAGATAGTTGGAGCATATGTGTAGGGAAGATGGTTAACTAGATTATAGTTCCCTGCGGGTTCTGACCTTTAGCCTTTGACCTGCTGCTGTATAGACTAGTCATCAGGACTGAGGATGTGTCCAGACACAAGCTGTTTCACCTTAACAGGACCAGTGTGTTCCAGTCTAACAATACACATGTTCACATACTAAATTTGCATCCATACGTTCACATGCAAAGGATTTTGTTCCTCTCAGGAGTCGGTGGAATACTGTAACTGTATTGTACTGTGTATGACCAAACACAGCCTCATGATTTACATTTGTTCCTTCCTATAGCAAATGCCTCAGTCCAAAACAAAAGTATATTCGGAAAGTGTTCAAAAGTCTGATGATCTGTTTACATTCTTTTTTATACAAACTCTGTTGAGATAGACGATTAAAAACAAAGAGTATGTATGTATGTACCAAGTTATTGCATAGAGTTATCTATCTATCTATCACTTGGCATTTTTGATGCATTGAGTGTCTAAATCGCAGTGTTTGTCTCTCCAGGTGTTAGGCTCACACCCCTGAGAGGACAGAGAGAAACACACAGTAAGAGAAGTGTTTTTTCCTCAACATTCACATTTGTCTGTGCCACAGTAAGCGTCTGTAAACTACACCATACATTTGATTAAAGCTGCGTATGCATGCAAAGAACCAGGTTATAAGAATGCCCTACATGCTGAGAAGAATGTCCTGCTAAAAACTGTGTATTTGTTCAGTAGGATACTAGTGCAGGGTTCAGTACTGTGTGTGCAGTTTGACTGACTGCCCACTAAATCATTCTAAAGACCAATATACCTCGCTGCTGCCTGTGCAAGTCTCACCATTTGAATTGCTGTTACACATTTTGTATGGTTTGCTTTGTTAATTCCACTTATTTTCTCTCTTCTCATTTTCTCTTTGGCCAAGGCATAGAAAAGAATGTGGATCACAGCCATCTCAAAAAAACTTCAGAACAGTGTATCCCAAAAAATGTACGTACTATTAGTATTAAGTGAATTATAAACCATAAATCTACACTAAGTTAACCTTTTAAAACTTATTGAACAAGCAGTCATTCAATGTCCAGGTTTATTAAATTCTGAGCATGACCAAAGAAAATGCAAAATTTAAAACTTCCTCTGAAACTAGTGCTGTCAAACGATTGCTCGCAATTAATTGCATCCAAAAAAAAGTTTTTGTTTGCATAATATATGTGAGTGTTCTGTGTATATTTATGTATAAGTTCACACACATGCAGTGTATATTTGGAAAATATTTACATGTGCTTATTTGTATATTTATTCTATATATTCATCTAATTTATATTATAAATACATATTTTTATATATAAACAACATTTTTATGAAATATATACATGCATATGTATGTATTTATATATAATAAATAAAACAGCACATATATTATGCAAACAGTTACTTATTTTGGATGTGATTAATCGTTTGACAGCACTACTTACTATTCGTTTGTTCATATTTGCAATTTTAAGCATAATGCATATCATCTTTAGTCCCTGTTTGTATCTAAATGTGTGAATGGTTTTCTGCTTTAGTATGCAGCCCGGTACAGAGAGAAGCATATGTTTTCTGTGGATGAGTTGCAGTACCTCAACATGGGTGTGAAGAGGTTTGGTCACTCGTGGAACTCCATCCTCTGGACGTATCCTTTCAAGCCCGGACGCACCAATGTAGACCTGGCCAAGAAGTACCAACACATGCAGGCATGACAGCCCTAGTAAAATAGATTTATTTCATACTAAGTGTAGTTCAAATCTCAATTATATACAATTGCATGGTATTTTATTATGTACATAAATATGAAAATGTATTTGTTGTATACTAAGCATGAAATAAATGTAATTCAGATACATTTAAGTACATTATTTTCGCTAGGGATGCCCAACAGTTTTATGAATACTGTAACTTGTGTGTAAAACCTTTCACCTAATATTTTACATCAAAATCACTTTATGCTTCCACCAGAATTTGGAGGGGTGCTAAATTTCACAATTTAATAACTGAATTAATACAGAAAACAAGCCATTAACTACTTTTACTGTATTTCCGATCAAGTAAATGCAGATTTAGCATAAGATACTTACTGACCCCAAACTTTTAAACAGTAGTGTATTTGTTCTGGGAGAAAAGGCATGAGGTGCACCCATGTACTGACTGAACGTGAATAGCAATGATTAAATAAACCAGTAAAATAATGAGCTCACAAGAGGAAATACCAAAGAAACTGTGGCCTCTTTGGAATGTGGCTGTCACACTGTTGCATAACAATCTGTTCTTCTGGTTTTCCTTCTCGGTTCAAAATAACAACATGACAAACATATGGCTCGGTGAGATCTACAGGCCATCAGATGTTAGTTATATTGTCATGCCAGTGCCTTCGTGGCTGTGCTGCGATTTACCCGGTGTTGTGAAAGAAGACCACATATCATAGTTTTGCTTCCTGTTTCATTTCCCCAGTACTGCTCATCCAGAATCTTGATTGTGTTTTCTCTCTTTTACTGACAGAAAGCCAAAGCACCGGGTGTGGATCTGTTTGAGGCAGGAGCCAAACAAAACATCACCAGCTGAACTTATTTGTATATATTTGTTACTGGAGTTCTCCCCTTATTTTTCTACACAACAAGGCGTGTTAAAATATCTGTGTTTGCACTAAATCTAAAATAAAACATATTTAGTTGTTATATTTACTCTCCAATGTAGGCAATGGGTATCTCAGTTATTTGTTTTCTGTCAAATCCACTTTATTTGCATGAGAGTCCATACCGTATGTGTATTTGAATAAAGTTTACTTGTTGTGTAACAGTAGACTCCCTAGAGCTATGTCATCTAAATTCATTCCTCTTATGGCTGAAGCACACTCTAAGCTCTGTTACACAAAGATAATGAGGCGTGCATTTCCTTGAGATTCCAATAAACGGAAGCAGCTTAAAGTTTCATCAAAAACCTCACTACATGTTCAGTACAGACAACTCAGTTGAAAGATGTTTGTTTATAATAAAGCCAAAGTTTCTTGGGAAAAGAGCCAGAAAGTTAACCAAAAAAAAGAAAAACTCCCATGAGACCCCTTTCCTCTGGAAAGAATGTTGCCCCTCTCCCCAGAAGCTTCGCTGAGAAAACTTATCTTCCCAGGAAACTCCCATGTATTGGGATTGTTCATACACTTCTGTGTTGAGTTTTATTTCCAACACCAGAGGCGTTGCAGTGATGTTGAATCAAGCTGTTGATGGTTTGAGAGGATGCTGTAGGAATGCATACGACAAGCAAGATTTGATTAAATACAAAATACAGATCAAGGAACAGTGTTATTGTGATGTGTTAGTCTTTATTATCCTTTACTACAATCATTGTATCAATGCACATTCTTTTCCTCTTCCCCTTTGGGACACTGAACGGTTCATACACAATCACCAAGAGCTAGAAGAAAATAGACCATCGAGAAAAGATATCAGCTGGTTTGCTGCTTGTCAATGAACTGGTAGGCATAAGAAATGTTAATTAGATATCTGAGGTGGCTAGCTTTATCTATTTCATGACAGGGTTGTGTAAAACTCAGAACTGTCAGCCTTTATGTTTGTAGGTTAATCATTAGTCAATAAAGCTACTGACTAATATTAACCTACAAACATAAAGGCTTTATATTCTGTGGTCAAGCCAAAATTTCTGACAGTTCCATGAAATTGTTTGAACTTTAATTCATTCTAACGAATTCTGCATCCAGTTTGCTACCTCAATTCAATTTTTGAATCGCACACAACCCTGTTTCATGACTACGTCCTCAGGAAAAAACATCTTGGATATTGCTCCGGCATAATTGCACCTAATGATCTTCCAGCTGCTGCTGCTGTTTTCTAGTGGCGAGTAGTGGTTTATATAAGGTTGACTGCCTCGACTGCATTCTGTCCCATGTCTTTCAAAGTGAATGATGGATCTGAGTTGGGGATTGTGGATTCATGGGTCAGTGTACAGTCCAGGAGGTCCGCTGAGGGCGTCTCTGCCATAGCATGCTTGTTCTCAGCTGGTGCAGGACTGCTATTTTTGTCTTCCACCATCTCACTGGTCATGGCTTCACTCATCATAGTAACTCCAGAAATGAGTGCTTCTGAGATTGGAGATTTCAGCAGGTCATCCAAGAGACTGGGTTCTTGAAGGACATCAGAATCATCAAGATTTACCGCTGGTTCAGACTTCTGTTCAGGTTCAGGTTCCTTCTCAATCAGGCTGACGGATGCCAACGCAGACTCCACAGCTTCAATGCCTTTGTTTACGACATCTTCCACCGGTGCAGCAATCTGTTCAGTGACTGCGTTGACCGTTTCTCCTACAGCTTGTGTAAGGCTCTGCAGAACACCGCTTGAGGAGCCAGGCTCTCCAATGGTCTTCTCTTCTGCAGGCATGCTCTCTTCTTGAACCTCACCTTCAGAAGGTTTCACAGGTGAACCCTCAGGTGGACCTACTGTCTCTGCTCCGATCCCTGCTTCACTCTTCTTCCGGCTGAGCTTTGCTCCCATTTTGCCCCCTTGCAATAGAGAGATACAGTTATTAAAACCATCTCAAACAACTATTTTGTAGCTACACAACACCCAACAATCTAGTTTCTACATAAGAGGTTATCACTGGGCCAAGGACAAAAGTTTCACAGTGAAGGACTATAAACATGACAACAGATATTGTAGATACAGATACACTATAAAACATCACTTAATGGAGTTTGCTTTTGCAGAAATGTCAAAAAAAAAAAAAGTTTTCAATTTTTTTTTTTTCAAGTTTTCAATCAGGAAGCATTAGTTCATGGTCAGGGTATTTTGCATATATTTATGTAAAAACATCAGTCAGGGGAACATGTAAAACAGAAAATTAGCATACCTATATATATATATACAGAAAAACAGTATATTGGATAAAAGGAGTTATAAAGCTTAAATTTGTGAAGCAGCTTGGTTTAAATTTTAGACATCTGAACATCATGTTCTTTTGTGGTTAAATTGGTCACTAAATAGGGAACAGAAACAAGCACATTGATGGATATGAATGGCATCCATTGGCATTTATGTAAATAAAAATATTTTTTGTTTTGCATACTCCGGATTAAATAATAATAATAAATAATTACTGCTATTCGTTTATTTTTAAATATATAAGTAGCCTACATATTATTAGTTTAGCCTATAAGACAATTTAACCTCTTTATCTCAGCCACACCTTCCAGCTGCTGAAGTGCTTTTTGAGCATGGGTCTCATCTGGGGACCACACTCTTGAAAAGAGATTTAAAGCATAATTTAAACTATCAAATTAGGTTTTTAAAACAATTAACCCTTAAATAGCATGGTGGAGTTTAAACCCATTATAATTTCCCCCACTGACGTGGCATCAGAGCTGAGACAAAGCAGAGTCTTACTGAGACCAACGATAAGCAGGATACTTTATTGTACTAACCCAAAATATTAAACATTGCATGCGTGGCAAATCAAATGGTCAATTAAGTAAAAACCTACCTTCGTTGAACAGTAAATGAGTAGAGACGCGTGCAGAGGCAGGATCTGGGATGGAGAGACTGACTGTGCAAAAAGAGGAAACTCTCAGATAGTGATGCACAGTTTCCAGACGAGTCATTTTTGAGCCGATTCTTTTCAATGATTCATTTGAGCCGATTCGAAAAGCCAGTTGTCTGTGTGACAGACGCTTAGACTGTAAAAAAGACGACAGAAACTTAATTAAAAAATAATAATAATTGCGAATATACAAACCAAAAGTAACTGTGAACCTAAAGTATTTACGTTTGACTATGCTAAAACAATTTCACGAGCGCGAGACCAACAGATCGCGCGCCTAAAATAAACTTGTATTTCAGAGTATTAATTTTTAACAAATAATTAGCTCACTGTGTTTACGGACCAACACAACTGTGAATACATTTAAACACAAAACAGTTTAATTCCACACATCTAGGAAAAGAATCAGTTCACTAAAACGAACCGAGTCGTTAAAATGAATCGGATCTAATATTGACTCCCTGCGTCTACAGAACTGTTGGAAATTTACGTGCTCCACAGACACTCCCCGACCGCCCTCGTGCACAGCGTCAGCAGCTTTAAAATGTGGAACTATTGATTAAAGTGAGTCATTTTCTGCCTCTTTGACTGCACAAACGGTTCGAAGGCCAGGCATTTAGAGCTGTATATTTACATTGACACAGTTACACAAACACAATACAATTACTGATCCAAACATTCTACAGAAAGTATTTAGTATTTCAGGAAGTAGCCTGTAGATAATTTACTGCTTACAACATCCTGCTGCTGGAAATAATCCAGAAATAAAGAAGGCTCAGGACAAAAATGCCCCCCATGTGAATTACGTTTTCCCCCAATAAAATTATATATTTTGTCAATTTATTTATTAATGCTGCTACTGCTGTAATAAATTGTCCACAAGATGGAGACACGGAGCTGTGGATCATTTTGGCAGTGTAATATATGACAGTAATTTGATCTTTTTTTTCTTTTTTTTTTTAATTACCTTGCATGACCCTGAGATTACAGCATTGGTTTATGTCTTTATATTATAATATTCCAGATCTTCATCTCTATCCTTCTCTGTTTGTGCAGTCATCTGTGTTTTTGCTATGGATGATGGCAGCTGTTGTTGTTAGCAGTAATTACAGAGCTGTGAGAGCTATCTGCTTGTGTAATGAGTGTGAGAGACAGAGATGAAGCTGTTATCACTCTTAAGTCTCTCAATCCCTTCATTTCAGTTCCTCTCTCTGTCTGTCACTACATTGTCATGCTGTTTCGTCCTTTTTCGGAGGAAGCTAAAGTAAATACCCAGAGATGATTAGAAACATATGTTTCGGAGGGAAAACAGTAGCAGAGTTGTAGTGCTAGCTTGTTTTTGTTTCCCAGCTCTCTAATTTGAGGGATTTCTGTTTTGCAATTGCCCTTCTGTTGAGAAGGAAATAACATATACATAGATTTCCTTCTATAAAAAAACCCACGCATGTGCATTTGCTTCTTTTATTGCAAAGTAAAGCCAAAAAACTTGAAACTTTAGATGCAGTGGTTGCTGTCATGTACCAGTCCAGCCAGAAATAAGAGATTCATTGTCATTCGGAGCATGTGTAATGATAATGCCTTGGGTCTTATCTATTGTGTTTTTGATCACATGTGTAGCCATAGATGTGTCTGATGATGTAACTCATGGGATTTTATAAACAGACTGCGATTTGACCACAGAAATCATTAAGTTTCCATCAAGGTCACGTTTCATCTCAAGATTATGAGCTCAAACGGATGTGGTCCGCCGTAAATAAGGATATGACTTTGAGTTTTTGAGGTTTTCAGGATAGTAAAAGAAATGGTACGTATACCAACTTTATACTAACAGCAGTGAAGATCAGTATGTGTGGTGTGAGTGGGTTGCTGGTGGCTTTAATGTGTTTTGAGGGTTATTTTTAGTCTGAGGGATGTTGAGAGATTTGCTGAAGTCTCAGACTGCGTGACATCAGGACTTCAGTGAGAAAGATTCTCTCCATCTCGCTTCCCATGTTCTCACAGAGAGAGGCCAGCAAATCTGAGTGATCATTTGCGCAATGCTGGCATTTTTAATACGTCAGTTTGATTTAAATGATTTGCTGTGTGCTAAAATAGGAAACAAGATAATTTAGCAGATAAACATATATAGTGCAGTTCAGTAAATAACACAATAAGGATTTATGCGATTGTAAAGATATGCTATGAGAACCATTCTTTCTGAGAACAACACCAAAGTCAACATCGCACATCCATTCAAATATAAGAAGAAAATCGCTTATATCTTCAATGTGATCTTGGATCAGTCTAATCCAGAGTGCTTCCTGGATTTAACCCTTCAAATCACATACACATATGGCTGGCTATACAGGGTTTATCTAACATGTGTTGTGTGCACATAAAATATCAGGTGATATTAAGCGTCATGAAGCATGTATTGCTACTAATTCTGATAAGAGGATATTGGAGCTGATATTGTGGTTGTGTATTATGGGACTACATATTAAGTGTGTATTAGAGAGACATATGACAGCAGGATGAGATAGTTTTGATAAATCTGAAGGATACAAAACCTTTGGCTGCTCTGCTGAACAGCTACTCAGAGCATGTAAAACATTTAATACTGTGTGTGTGTGTGTGTGTGTGTGTTGTTATATGGTTGTCATAAGTGTTTGTGTTTCTTCTGGTAAAATCCAGTTGGCGTACATGCATACTGTCTAGTTTTAAACACAAACATACGTGTTTAGTAATATAAATATAATTACGTAAAATGATTTAAATGTCTGGGTTCACCGGCAGGTCACACATTGTTTTACTTCCTTGGTTTATTTTTCTGCTTTGAAATTAGGTTTGCTGACAGGAAATCAACGAGCAAATTCTTCCCCTCTCTCTCTCGCTCTACAAAGCACCAGATTAACAAAAAAGATTTTACTCTTTTCTTAATCCTTCAACACTCAAGCAGACGCAACAGCAAGACTGACTTATCTGAAATCACGTGCAGACAAATACACATAAGCCATGAACTTGGACGCTTCAAAAATGCCATGTCTAACTGATGCTCTTTTTGATCTTTGAGTATTATCTTTAATAAATGTGATGTTTAATTGCATACTCAAATTATATTGCATAGAAGTTTTTGTAAAGCATTACAGGGAAATAGCTCATTACACAATATTAAGGGAATAGTGCATCCAAAAAAGAAAATATTTTGACACAATCCAATATGTAGATGAGTTTCTCAATCAGAAGACAAGGTGTGGATTATTGCGATGCTTTCCAAAGTTTGGACTCTTATTCTGGCGGCACCTATTCCAGTGATGCAATATTTTTTTTTGCTGATGAACATTTCGAAGGTGAACCATTCCTTAAAAAACAAGAAACAGGGCAGTAATTGTGCATTGATCGAAGTCGTTTTTGTTCTTTTGGAACTGCTAATATGCCAAATATTGCACAAATGTTAATTGCAACCAATTTTACTTTCATAACGTGATCCTAAACACTCAATAATAAATAAAATACGACAATGACATGAAAACAAAAGTTTTCTCCTTGTTTTTGCTTTTCAGTTTACAGAAACAAACCCAGCATGCTGTGCGTAACAGCTGTATCAAGCATTAATACCTCTCTTATTTGACAAACCATTCATCCATGCCCTTATGTGTTATTCTGTTAAGTAACACACGGTAGGTAAACCTGTCCGAGTGTAGAATGCTTCCCTCGGTGGTTGACTTCAGCACAGAGTGGCTTTATTGCCTTATCTAGGCCATTGTAAATGAATGTGGCAGAATCTCTATTCTCAGGTGAGAATCTCATCTTCTCTGTCAGAGATGAAAGGGAGTTTCAGCTTCATTTGAATTGCAAATAAGTGCCATCCTACTTCACTGGCAGCTTAAGTTATTTATGAAAGCTCTTTTTATGTTAGTTGTCAGCAGGCATGGTCTTGTTGGGCCATGAATGAAAAATAACTATTCTGTGATCATTTAAACGGTGCATATATTTTAACTGGTTTGAACCTTAATTTAAAAGGCTTTGATAAACTTTCTTTCCATTTTACAGCGCCAGAGTTTACTTTTGAAACTTTGTTGCCTGAAGTTAAACAATTCTGGGATGTTAAGTGAATATTGTTAAACATACAGTGTGGAAATGATTATGCATCATTAGCATTCAGCACACAATTATGGGAAATAGATTTGCAAGTTTTGCAATATATTCCCACATTTAAGCCTTTAATATGGGCAAAAATGATAAATCTAATCGCTCGAGACATTTATTAACATTTTGGAGACGTATTGATTACTTGTGGATTGTTGTGATGTTTTTATCAGCTGTTTGGACTCTCATTCTGACGGCACCCATTCACTGCACAGCATCCATTGGTGAGCGAGTGATGTTCTCTGATGAAGAAACAAACTTATTCGCATCTCGGATGGCCTGAGGGTGAGTAAATGTTTGCAAATGTATATTTTTGGGTTAATGATTCCATCATTTTTGCAACTTCAAATGCATTTGTTTTATGTTCATCGTTTAAAAAAAGCACAAATTGTTATGTACAGTTTTACAGTAGATGCCGTTTCTGTGCTGCCTCACTTCTGGTACAAAACACAATTTAACATTAATAATTAATATTCACAAGTTTTATCAACCAACAATTGAATGCTGACGACTTATCGCAGTTAAACAGGAATATATTTAACATGCAAAGGATAATGCATCTTTTAAAATACAATTATGGGGAATATTTGTAAACGTGCCAGTTTAGATGGATCCGAGATTATCCCCACCTCCAAGCCTCTATAAAATTATGGGCAATGATCATAAATCTGATCTCTAAGAAGCACATGTTTGTACCACAAACACTGTGAGATAACTTACAGTACTTATAGTGTGCGACAAACCTTGACAGTCAATGCATTTGCGTGATCACGCATTGAAAGTCAGATATTATTAGAATTCATATCCCTCCTTACAGCATCCATGTAATCAGCTTCAGTCCCCATACTGCTTATCAGGCATTCATGGGTGGGACAGACCCCTCCGAGAGACCAGTGTTAAGTCTCAAATCCCTTGTTTCCAACAGCTGTGCGGACCCCATCCGCAATATTATGAATCCTACTATCAAGACTTAGCTTGTGAATATTACTTAGGTCATGTGGATGCTTCTTTGTAATCTTCCTAGAGCTGTGGTTCTCAATCCTGGTCCTGGCTGGAGTAATGTATATTTTAGATGCCTTCTAATCTAACATAACTTATCAGCTTGTTAATATGTGTGTCCAGTAAAAGAGACACCCAAAACGTGCAGTGCTGGTGGGTCTGCTGGACCGGGATTGATAAAACAGCTCTGTGCAGGCTCTCTTGCTCTCGTGGAAAGTTGCAATGCTGCATCAAAACATTAAACTACTGGCAGCTCTGACTTACCTCAGCCCTCAGTGCCTAAAGCAGTTTGGATGCTGCTGTATTTCATTTCTAATTTATAGTTCATAATTTTATGCATAATTAAATTTTTTCACATTTATATTTATAAATTAAGATTTTAAAATATATATGTTTTAATATCTGCAATATAAACCATTTTTTATGGTTATATATATAAAAAATCTATATTTCTTAAACTAAACAGTAAGTTGTTTGTGCATCATTAAAAGCCTGTGTAAATCTATATTTTTGTAGTATATGTGTAGCTTCAGATATAAGCTGTTTCTAATTTCTAATTTTTTTAGTTTCATATTTTTAAGTACAATTTCATTATTTCACATTTATATTTATAATATATATA
>JAUMHR010000075.1:16604129-16615944 GCA_032361145.1 Enteromius fasciolatus | reverse complement strand
ATTCTGCAAAATAAACAATTTTATTTATATATTTTTATTTTAAATATTTATTACTGCAACTATAATTTGTCCATCATTAAAAGCCTGTGTAAAATACACATTTTCGTAGTAGCCTATATGTTTAGGTGCAGCTTCTGTGCCGCCCCGCATCAGTACACAAAAGTATTCTGACGTAATTAATATTCATGAGTATTAATCAGGAGTTGAATGGTGCAGATTTAGCGCCTATCAGCCAATCAGTTGCACATACTGCGCTTAGGTCATGAAATTAATTAATATTCATGAGGCCAGCCTTCTCATTCCTCGGTGTCACAATGAGAAGTGGCTTTTCAGCAGCACGTCGCTCAGGAGTTTCGGCGTATACAGTTTTTTTTAAGCCTCCAAATGGATTGTTTCCTATTTATTCCCGGAAAGAGATGCTTCTTTATTCGTGGTATCTGTTGCAGAGCCCTACTGCGACTATCTAACTTGATGTCGTTGAAAATGTAGATAACAAACAATCTCACGAGAGTAAAAGTGTTCAGTGAAAGTGGAAATGCATGAAGGTAAGTTCATGTTTCATTTACTGATGTTGTTAATGAAAGCTACTTTTGTCTAAATCTGATGCCAGGTTGTTTGTGCGAATGTCAAACATGTTTTGAGAATATGTAATGGGCACTGTGGTTTTACCATGGTACAGACAGTGATGGGATCCACCATAATTGTATGTCTCCCTCCATTTAATCATTTGTCAATTATTATTATTATTAGCTTTATAAGTTTCACATTTGTGGAAAAAGTGAAAAATAACTTTAAAATTGAATTGATTGTGGTTTGACATTTTTTTTACATGTTACTCCAAATTGTTTAAAAAAAATACCATAGTATTTTAATGTGACCATGGTATCACAACAGTATTTTTTAAATCAAAGTTTGTCTGAATTTTGCATCATGAATTATTTAGAGAATTATTTGATCAGCCAGCCCAGAATGCCTTTTAGTAAAGTTATATCAAACCAGGCTGACTACAGTTTATATGTTGGTCTGTGAAAATACAGCAGATGTGATGCTGATCAGCTCCTCTGCAAACTCCTAATCAAACCACACATTCATGACATCATTCATCAAGTCATAGTCTCTCATAGCTTGAAGACGCTGATGCAGTTATGCACTTAGTTTAGTGAGAAATAGCATCAAAAACATTTTCATCCTGTTTGATAAAATTGCATAAATCGGTTTAATATCAGAGTTTGATAAATTTTGAGTAATTTTATTCATGAAGTAAACCTTTAATTAATAAAAATTATTTAACCTTTTTACGTTTTATATAAATGTTGTTTTGAACTTTTTCATCAAAGAACCCTGAAAAATATTACCACTTTTTCCACAAAAAATATGAATCTGCTCAATTGTTTTGAACATTGATAAAAGTAATAGGCTAATTGTTTCTTGAAGAGCAGGTAATATGGGTTTCAAAAAATATCTTATTTAGTTTGTAATGTAACGCTAGCTGTCCTTCGATGTAAACAGTCTGTAAAGTTGTTAATCAAAAGAGTGCATGATAAAGAAAGAAAGAGTCGACTCAGAATCACTTTAACGAGTCGTTACATTTTCGAATCTTCTGCCTGTTACTGGTGTACGTCACTAGGTAACATATTTGCATAGACCCCGCCAAATAACAACTGATGATCTGATCTGCCCACAAACACTTCCGCTAGTGTATACATCATGTCGAGAAGACGCTGTGAAAGTTAGTGTGTTTTATATTTATTGCTCAATGCTGAATTCAGACTGCACGATTTTCAAAGTAGTCGCGTCACAGATCTTTTCACACCGCATGACTATGCGGGGTAGTGTTCTGTCGGTGCTGTGATTGATCTGCGACAGGGGGTTTACAATAGGAAGAATCGCCGACGATGTTGTCTCACAAAGCAAGAAGTTGCATGAAAACAAGGCGAGGTCACGTGTGCACGTGTGTTCTCACTTGAGATTGGGATTATTACTAAAAAATAGTAGCACGCAAGAAGCTTGCTATATAAATTGCATGTGCGCTCATTTGCAGTGAAAAGAAGAAAAAGAAAAAAAAGATTATGGAGGAGGATATACCGTCTATACATTCGTAACTCCTCCCCCAACTTCTCGTTGCCCTGGATGTTGCTCTCTCATTGGCTGTAAGTAATCGCAGATGTCGTTTTCAGTCAGAACACATTCACACGTCATGATTTTGAATCTCTGATAGGTCCAGATATTTAGCATGCCATATTCTGTCAGATCGCGTCTTTGATAGTTCACACTGATTGTCACTCGCGTCAGCGAGCACCGACTTGACTGTGATTTTGAGCATTTGTCGGCGATATCTCAAAACCTGTCGGCGAGTCAAAATTGGGGCTAAAATCGTGCAGTCTGAAGTCGGCATTATTTATGGCTTATAAGTAAATTCATTCTCTGCCAGCAGGAGGCGCTGTTGTTGTGGTAGAGATTAGGTTACCCTGGTAACACTATATATAAAGCAGCTCCGCTTGCAAACAATGATTCATCAGGCATTACATGCAAAATAAAATGAAAATGATATCCAAAATTTCCTGAAGTGGTACAAACGTGAAACGTGCAATGTCAAAGCCCTGTGAAAAATCTATTTGTTGCGACCAATAAAACAGACTTGGCCAACTGACCAATCAGAGCAGAGTTGGCTTATAGAAGGGAGGGGTTTACAGATTTTAAGATCAAAATTGATTGAAACGAACCGCATCGAAGTTCTAAAATAAAAATAATACATTTTCTGAACCTAGATGCATTTAAACCTGTTTTAGAGGACTCCAACACAATATTAGGATACTTTAAAAAATACCATATTACCTGCTCTTTAATCAAAATATTTAGTAATATTTAATAATTGCATTATTAATCAAGTAATTAGAGACTTTTTCAACATATCTGAGTTGTATTTGTGTTAAGAAAAGTTCACTGGATGCCCAAGACTTTGTAAATATGCAGCATTTTTGTTTTCTTGCAGCCTTGATTCTGCTTATCCTGATAGAGGAGGGCTTCGCACTGGCACAGAAGACTCAAGGTTGGTTTAAATAGGAACTCACGCATGCAAAGCCACGTGTTTAAATTTGAGTCTGAGAGAGACTGAAACGGAAAAAGAAATAGCAAAGCACATTTAATGAGTCTTTCCCATCTGTTTTGCTTTAATAACCGTTGCCTTTAATGTAGATCATCTTATGTGTGTGTATCCTGTTAGCTTTGCCCCAGAATGTGGCTGTTGAGGATAAGAAACCGGCTCACTGCGGGACTTTGATCCAGACTGCTAATGGAGGATCATTCAGTTCTCCAAACTACCCCAACACTTACCCTCCAAACAAGGAGTGCGTGTACATCCTGGAGGGTATGAGTCTCACTTCCACAAGCTTCCACAGACAATACTTGTCCTATTTGCTGCTTTGGTAAAATATGCACTACATATGTAATCGTTCAAACGTTTAAGGTATTAAAGTAGTAGTAGTTCACTTGCAGAATAAAAAATTACTGATGATTTTCTCATGAAGAGCGCTTTGAAGCGGCATTAAAACTGCCGTTTGGACCTTCAGCCAGTTTCTATATGGAGATAGAAAATTCCTCAAAAACCTCAACAGACATCTTGGATGACGGGGGGGTTGGTAAATGATCAGGATTTTTTTTTTTCTGGAAGTGAACTAATCCTTTAATATGTATGTTCAGCAAAGATGCTTTAAATTAATTAAAAGTAATAAAGGACTCTTAATGTAAGACCTCTATTACAAACCGTGTTAAATGTTGTGTTTTTAATAGTGCTGTCAAACTATTAATCGCATCCAAAATAAAAGTGTTTGTTTGCATTATATATGTATGCGTACTGATTTTATTAATCACATGTATACATAAATATGCACACATAGAGTATATATTTTGAATATTTTGAATTTGTATGTATTTGCATATATTTATATTTATATGAATTCTGTCATATTAACATAAAATATTTTTCTAAATTATATACATGCATAATAAATAAACACAGTTCACACACATATACTGCGTGAGCAAAAACATTCTGATTATAAGTACATTTGGAAAAAAGGATAACTGATTTAAAAATGTTATAAAAAATCATGCTTTTTTAAATCCTGCATCCCAATTAATAGCAATCAAGCTGTAGTCATGTTTTTTGTTTTATTAAATGATAATAACTAAATAATGCATGTAACTAATGCAATAAAACAAAGCAAACAACATGATTTCTGAACATTTTTAAAAACAGAGTTATCTGTTTTTGCAAATAAACTCTTTAAGATTCTTGGTGACACTGAAGACTGGAGTAATGATGCTGAAAATACAGCTTTGCATCACAGCGATAGATTGCATTTTCAAAATATAGTAAAAACCCATATCACAGTATTACTGATTTGACTATATTTTATTGATCAAATAAATGCAGCCCTGGTAAGCATAAGAGGCTTTTTATTTAAAAAACCAACCCCAAGTGTTTGAACAATGGTGTGTACGGTATTTCTCAGTCTCAACAGTTATTCATGTTATAATCTTGCTTTCTCACCTACGTCAGCCCATCCACGGAAGAGGATCCAGCTCATCTTCAATGACATCTACTACATCGAGCCGTCCTTTGAGTGCCGCTTTGATAATATTGAAATCCGTGATGGGCCGTTTGTTTTCTCTCCGTTGATTAATCGGTTCTGCGGGGCAAAGAGTCCAAGAGTTGTGACCTCTTCTGGACGCTTCATGTGGATCAGGTTTACCAGCGATGAGGAGCTGGAGGGACTGGGCTTCAGGGTGGAGTATTCATACACTGCAGGTAAATGCATCTTGCAGATCTTCATGCATCTAGATCCTTAACTCGAATGCCTGTTTTCACAGTTTTTTTTTAATTTTATCAAAAACCTTTCTTGCATACAGATCCTGACTTTCATCTGCATATTGGAGGACTCTTAAATCCCATTCCAGGTAAACAGAAATTATTTATATATGTAGTATTTTTTAGTTCACCCCAAAATGAAATTTCTGTCATTAATTACTCAGCCTCGTGTCGTTCCAAACACATAAGACCTTCGTTCATCTTCAGAACACAAATGAAGATATTTTTGATGATATCAGAGAGCCATCTGACCCTCCATAGACAGCAACACAACTGAAATGATCCCAGATCCAGAAACCTAGTAAAAACATCGGTGTGACATCAGTGGATCAACTTCAGTTTTGTGATAAGAATGCACCTTTTTTTGTTGTTGTTGAACAGTTTACTAATTTATTCTTCTTGCCTGATTCTGAGCATCACAAAGCACATGCACACTTTAACGTATTTGACATAATCAGTCTTGTTTCTGTTCGGAGGGATGTACATGATCTGCGTCTGTTTACAGCTAGAGGAAAGCGTAGCCATGCGTTGTGATGCTCTCTGAAATATCAGAAGACGTAACTCAGGGGAGAAGAAGAAAATCCTCCTCGCATCGCAACTGAAGTTGAGCCACCGATGTCACTGTTTTACTCGTGTTACACACACACACACACACACACACACACTTGACCTTCTATCAATTGCATATTTATTCTCTAGCTGCTAGTTTTTCTTGAAAAACTAACACTAGCTTTCTTTTTTCTATTCTTCTTCTTAAAAAACCCTTGCTATGTGTACACTGCATTAAAGGCTAACCGAGATGCATGCTGTAGCTCTTTAGTTGGTTTTGATTGCCGTCATTTGTGAGTTGCTTTTGATAAAAGTGCCTGCTATATGAAAAAACAGAAATAGAAAAAAATAGTATGGGGCGGGTGGTAGTTATTCGAGAGTGTTTGTACACTTATTTCTTTGGATAAAAATGTCTGCGCTACTACTTTAGTGTAGTCCGGGTGTGTGTTCACTGCTGTGCGTGCGCACTTAAACACAAATCCCTAATATGAGAAACCATACCTAGCCACATGTCACGTCCTTTCCTTAAATAGCATTTTTAAAGAATCATGCGTTCAATGGTTTTACGTTTTATATAAACTTCTGTGCTCAAAAATCTGTTAGTAGGTGATTGAAAGGTTTTGCTGGTCTGTGGCAAATATGATTTCGATCTCTACTAACCTGCTATCTAAACCTGATCTAGCACATCCTTCAGAAAGCCGTTAAACAGTACTTGTGATTAGAGCTTCTTTAAATGTTTGGCTATCTATCGGAAAGATATTTCACGCACCCTCTTTTTCAGTTGCTATGGTTACTTCACCCAACTAATATAAATCTAAATTCCATCTTTAGTGCATCACTTATGTAAACTCATGAATATTTCAGTGCCCTAGAATTTATTAGTATTACTTTTTCCCAGCTGCTGTCTGCAGACTCTCAGGTCTCTTCTCAGGTACTTGAAATATATAATGTTATAATGCTGCAATGTTAAGTTTAGTTTTCTCGTCTTGTCAGACTGTCAGTTTGAAATGTCTGGATCAGATGGCATAATCAGGTCCAGTCAAGTTGAGGAGGAAAACAAGGTGAAGTCAGGGGAAGCAGTGGATTGTATTTGGACCATACGAGCTCCACCGATGTCTAAGGTTAGTGATGCAGCTGTGATGAAACATCTGTTTCTCTCACAGATTTGTAACGGATCATGTCACACTGACGTGTGTAAGATGCAGGATAACATACAGACAGCTTGTCATTATCATAAAATAAACCCCTCTATCAAAGACCTCAAGGAACATGCACAATATTTCAGTTGCGTACACTTTCATTCTTAATTTTAATATTTAGACATTTTAATGAATGGCTTTTAGAGAAGCTTAGTCAGGGCAAGAATCATATTCTTGATTATTTTGGTAAATATTAAGATCACAATCATCTACCACGAATACTTATTGACTCCAGAACACGCATTTATTGAACATTTTTCAAAGAGCTTGTCTTTTTAACAGAGGATTTGCTTGAACTTGAAACATAATTCAACTCAAAAACAAATCAAATAAAAATATAATATATCATGCATATAAAAATATAATAATATGCATAAAAAAGGATTATAATGGGATTATAATGATGCATATATGCATTTAAAAATATAAAAATTGAACGTAATAAAAATACAAATTAACATAAACAAATACACTTCATTTTATAAATTATAATGATTAATAGGTTTGTTTGTTTATCAAATAAATAAATAAATGGACAATAAATGCGGGAATTATTTTGTGCAAGAAGAACTGTAGAGACATTCAACTAGCACAGATATGCAGGAAATAGGTGGCCTGTGAAAATGAAGAGTTAAGCAGTTTAGCAGCTTTCATAAACATTATTTTGCAATAGAAATGCTGTGAATCAGACGGCCATAGAATAAATCTTATATATATCATTACTTGTACTTCTAGTGGCATTAACTGTCTCTTTGTCTCTCTGTCACACACACAGATCTATCTCCGCTTTCTGGACTATCAGTTGGAGAACTCCAATGAGTGTAAGAAGAACTTTGTAGCAATCTATGAAGGCAGTAATGCCATTGAAGATCTAAAGGCCAAGTACTGCAGCACCATTGCCAACGACATCACGCTTGACAACACTGTGGGCGTGGTCAGAATGTGGGCCGACGAGACCAGCAAACTGAGCCGCTTCCGTATGCTCTTCACAGTCTTCGCTGAACGTATGCACTTTTCTACCTTTTTACGCTCTGCAGTTTAATTCGAGTAATAGTTCATCCAGAAATGGAAATTCTCTTACTCTGTCATTTATCCACTGGAGATTTTAAAAACAGCTCACAGATTTAATTTTCCATTCTGTACGTTTTGGACGAATCTATCCTTTCTCTAGAAATACATTGTAACTATAAAAAAGAACTGTAACTGTGCTTCAGTAGGCTGACCAGTGGTGCTAGGTTTCAAACATGTTGTGTGAGAGGTCTATCATGTGGACAGTATTGGTATTGCATCCTCCGTGTGGCTTTTATCTCATTAAAGTGCCCCTATTATGGGTTATGAAAGCTTCATATTTTGGTTTTGGGAGTCCTAACAACAGGTTGACATGCATGCAAGGTCAAAAACACTTTCATAGTCTTATAATACCCTAATGTTTCATCGTTAACACGGACTCGTTTTAGTAAATCAGAGTTGACTCTTTCTTTAGAGAGACAATAACTTTATACACGCTGCACTTTCAGATTTATATCTTATTGTATTTTATTCACACGCTTGCAGCTCCGTGTTTGGCCAACACGTTCTTCTGTCACAGCAACATGTGCATCAACAACACTCTGGTTTGTAATGGCGTTCAGAACTGTGTGTTTCCCTGGGACGAGAACAACTGCAAAGGTAAAGTGTGCTTTCACGTGCCAGTTTTCCAGCAAGCTTTCTTGAGAACATTAATTGAAGGTTTTACAAGCAAATGTTTTTATCGGTAACGGTAACCAGTTATCAGTAGCCAAAAATAAAAAAAAATAAAACATTTCTTTTTTCTGCTGAACACAAAGGACGTTTGTAAGCAGGCTGTTTTGGTCACCATTGACTTTCATAGTATTTTTTTTTCCTAATATAGAAGTCAGTGGTGACCCAAAACAGTCTGTTACACACTTTTTCAAAAATAGTTCATACAGGTTTTGAACTGCTTGAGGGTAAATGAAGTTTGGGTGAACTATCATTGGTTAAAGGCTTGTTACACAGTGGAGAAGTGCCACAAACAATAAATATTCATAAATTCAGTTTTATTGTTATTTTTCTCATTTATGTGGAGAAATATTAATTCTCTTCTGATTTCTTTTGTCTTTGTTGCCCTTGTCTCTCTCAGAAAAGAAGTCTAAAAGTTTCTTCCAACATATGAGTAAAACTCATGGCACTGTGATTGGAGTATCGTCTGGTGTGGTCCTGCTGCTTCTCATCATATCTGTATTCATACAGATGAAACAGCCGAGAAAGAAGGTGACTATTTGTATCAAAATCGCCGTTTAGAATGAGAAGTGAACGGCCTCGTACAGGGGGCGCACGTATAGATTATATTTTTTCCAGGTTTAATTTATTTTTCAGCTACAAATACACAGAAGCTGTTTGCAGGTTGAAAAAGCAAATACTGTGGCTCTATCAAAACATTAGCAGTGCTTTTATCTATTTGAGCTTCCTGACACAGAAATATTGACTCAGCCCTTGTTGTGACTTTGTGCTGTTTGTGTGACCGATGGCAAGGGCAAGTTTTTGGAAAACCTTTATTTTTTTGTAGTTTAAAATGATTTTACTAGTTTGGAGAATTATGTATAATAATAATATGACAAGAAGTAATTAAGCTGAATATATATATATATATATATATATATATTTTTTTTAAATACATGGATTTGGTCTAATTATGAATGATCCTTTATTATCTTCAATATATATTAGTTTAATATATATATATATACATATATATGTATGTCTCTGTGCATGGATATATAAAATTATGTATTTTATTTACTTATTTAATTTCCACTTGATTTGTTTTTCAAATAAATCCTTTTTTATGTTCAATAAAGATATGATATTTTAATAAGTAACTGTGATAGAAATTAGTAATTTCAATTTTGCCCAAAATAATCAAGTATGATTATAACAATATAATATAATAATGGCAAAAAGCCATTCGTTAAAATAAATAATGAAAGAATTGAATGCACAAACCCAGTCTTTTTGTGCATGTTCAGTTAGAAATTCATTTAACGTTTTTATAAACGTGATCTATTATCAAAATGTAATTCTTGGCCTCTGACACAACTTTGTAAATTATATAAAAAAAATTAACTTTAACTTTTTTTTTTCTCATTGAAAATGTGGTTACAAAAGTAGAAATGCTTTTAGGATTTTATATATATATATATATATATAGTGTATATTTACAGACAGAATAATTAACAAGTATTACATTTTTTTATAAACATGTTTTCTGGCATCTTTTATTAAAACTGATTTGTCCATCTCTGTTTAGATGGCTCAGAGACCTTTTTACTCAAATGGACCAAAGTAGAATGGGCAATGACTGTCGTTGTGCTTTAACTTAAACAACCATTAAATCTCTTTTATTAGAACATCTGGCATTGCTAATGTTTGGTGTGCTGCAGGTCTTGAGCCGCAAGGGTTTGTTCAGCGCTGCAGAGATGCAGGAGGTGTTGGAGCCTCCTCAGTACGAGCTCTTCTCCATGCGGGAAGCGGAGCTGCCAGAGGATCTGTCGGAGGAGCTGGAGAGTCTGCAGAAGCTGCGGCGCTCTTCCACTGTGTCCCGCTGCGTCCACGAGCATCACTGCGGCGCTCCGAGCAGCTCCGCCTCCGTCGTCATGGCGACCAGAGCGCATCACCTCTCGCACGGCTCGGATGAGATGAGTACAGTACTCGGAGCCAGAGGCTGGGGCAGCTTCCACGGACGCAGGAGCAGCTCGCGCTCGCACCCTTTCACACACGACCCGCGAGCCCACGCGTACAGCGCTCAGAGTCTGAGAGAGGCCCTGGAAGACGAGGAGCTGGGGCTGGAGGAGCGGGTGATGGAGGAGATCGGCTACAATGATTTTATCACACGTGGACGTAACGTGGTGATGGTACGTAATCACGCCAACCCTGTCCAGCAACGCTCGCTCTCCATGGACTTCTGAGGGGAAGTCAGCTGACACTTTATTTGTCGTGTAAAAACGTAATAATATAATGCATAGCTGTAAATGTTTGCCCACACCTTCTTTTATTATTTTGTTTTAATGTTTCTCTTGTCGTTCTCTGTACTAAGTCCAGTATGTATTTTTTTTTTTATTGGTGTAATTCTCATTCCTTAAAACCAGATTATTTGGGACATGACGGATGGTGGTTGGTAAATATCTCCATATTGGCCGTTATATGATATTCTGCATTATTTATTAGTCCTTGGTGTACATTTTTTGCATATATTTATGATCAGCAGCTCATGTCTTTGTGTCACCATGAGTAAGATTTTCTTACCAATACATTTAGTTGATTGAACTTAAACTGCCATGTAAAGGTTTGAGGTATATTAAGAACAGTAATATCAAATATTATTGCAATTAAAAGAACAGTTTTCTATTTTAATACATTTTAAAATGTATTTTTTTTGTGATGGAAAGCTGTATTTTCAGCATCGTTACTCGGTCTGCAGTGTTACATGATTCTTCAGAAATCAGCTGATTTGCTGCACAAGAAACATTTTTTTATTATCAGTGTTGAAAATAGTTGTACTGCTCCATATTTTTGTGTGTAACTGGATATGTACTTTAAAACAAAATATTTAATTATTTAAGTATTTCAATATTTTGTAATGTAATTTAAGTCTGTATATTGAGATCAAATCACTGAAAAATCATTAGAGATTTCGTTATTACAGTTATTTTGGATTTTGTCTGTATTTGGTTTTGTTTCTCTGAACCAGTCTAATGTGATGTAGGTTGATGTTGTGCTTGTGTGTTTAGAGGAGGCTCACTGAGGTTTACTGAGGAGAGTAAGTCATTTCTTCCGAGAGTATTGTCACATCAGCGCCATTCTGTAAAAATAAACATCATGTTTTAACATAAAAAATATGGTTCGAGTGGATCGCTGGACGATTTGCCCACAGCTGTTAGCAATCAGCTAACCAATCTCCTCGTTATGATCGCCCAATCAAACCGGTTCCAAAGCACTATAAAAGCTCAAGCTTCCCATTCAGTCCCATCTCGCTTTTTGCAAACCCTCCTCCTCCCCTTCTGCCTCCATTTAAACACAACCTTCCACTCCGGGGGGCAGCCGGAGTTCGAGCCCTTACCCTTGCTAGGGTTCTAACCGCTAGGGTTCGAGCCCGACGTTCTCCCGGCCCGCTCCCTGGACAGCACGCCTAACCCGCTCA
>JAUMHR010000075.1:16579683-16591006 GCA_032361145.1 Enteromius fasciolatus | reverse complement strand
TTCACAAACGGGGCTTAGCTTAAGCCAGGACTAGGCATTAGTTAAATTAAGATATTTAAGCAACTTTTGCAAAAATGTCTTATAAGAAGATATTACAGGTGTGCATCTTAACACAGAACAATGACACTGACATGTTTTAAGATATGTCAGAGCAAGATATCTTAGTCTAGGACTAGCTTAAGCCTTGTCTGTGAAACTGGGGGTTAATGTTCTGTAAAGAGTGCATTCAGGGGTTTTTAGAGCTACCAATGATTGGATGTTTGACCAGGACCGCTCCTTCTCCTTTATCTTCAAATAGGCCTATGTCTGAAATTAATTTAGTGACACTCTTATGGAAATATGAGAATATTTTGTAATTATTATATAAATTCGTCAAATCTTTTTATTTTGTGTCATCAATCAACATCTCAGGATAATGTTACGGGCTTGCAGATCAAAATATGACTGTGTTATGAACAGCACGTTGATTTTCACACATGTCCTCATGGAGACACCGGGACTAAAAGCATGTTTATTCTGCTATTTGGGATACATAAAAAATGAGGGAGGGAGGGGGGACCTTGGGAGAAACCAGGCTTAGTTCTCCTCTGGCCAGATGAAACCAGCACTTAATTTCCAGTTCAATTTCGAACACAGCCATGTCAGGTTGTGTAAAGGAAGTGTGTGTGTGTGTCTGATTCCCGTGATCTGTCTCTGGAGCACATCTAGGTGTCCTGGGGCCTGTTCCATAAACCAAGATTAGAGTATAAACCAGGTTTATTTCAGTTAGTCTGACTTATTGTCAGTTAATTTGTATTAAAATAAGTCAGACTATCTGCCATAAGCCTGGTTTATTTGATAAACTTGTTTTATGGAACAGGGGGCAGGTCTCCACTGACGATCAGGGCTGTAGACATCATCTCTTGCTGATCCATTTTTACCAGCCCCAATTCTCTGTATTCTCAAATAATGTTGAGAGAAAAAGGATATTTCAGGAACATATAAACAGATGCATTTTCTCAACAAAGATGAAATAGTTAGATAATCTATACAGTAATCTATACAAATACAGTAAAAACAACAAAGACTTCCTGTAGAGGGATGGGCCGACAGAGGATCAGAAACTTACTGAGAAAATGAAACTTACAAAAACAAGGGCAGCAACTGTTCAGAGATCAGATGAGGGCAGGAACAGCACCACTATAAATGACAGACAGACCCACCGATCTGTCCTTTCAGCCTTCTGCTGCCAGATCAACAAGGTAAGACAAAATATCTCACAATTATTATTATTCTTCAGAAAAAAATATTCACTAAATGCGTTTTTAGTCCTTACAATAATTTTTTTGCCATGCACATTTTATTGTTGGTTTGTTACTCTGTAACCTGAAAACTGAATCCTCTCCTCAGGTTTGATGGCGTTTCCGCTGTGGGAGATGCCGTGGAAACTTGGCTGGTCTTGTAGCACTAATGTGTGAGTATCAGATCATCCACAATGTTATATCCAATTGTTTTAAATAAGTTATATGGTTCAGTTGTTATATAATCGATATTTGACACCGTCTGCACTTCCTGAATCTGAATGGTTTTGTTGTTTGTTCTAGCATCATGAAGAAGGCGGAGTAAATCCTCGCTGCCAGGGGTGGGATGATCTGGAACAGTGCCATTCAGTGGGGAAACCCATTTGTTTGGTGCTGCGGTCCAGATGAGCAAGGCTCAGCGCCTTCGTGTGACGCCTGACAAGCCGCACGTAAAGCCTAAGTCTTTGATGAACGCTACAAAGCCAAGAACGAACCCCCAAAAAACAATGCAAGTGAAACTAACGCATTTGTGTGAAGCCGCACGTAAAGCCTCAGTCTCTGATGAATGCTACAAAGCCGAGAACGAACCCTAAATAAACATTGCAAGTGAAACTATCGCATTCTTGTGACAAGCCGCACGTAAAGCCAAGTCAAATGCTACAAAGCCAAGAACGAACCATAAAGAAACAATGCAAGTGAAACTAAAAGTTGACTAAAAGTCTAACAAGCTGAATCCTTGCATTTCTTGGTTCAGTTTTTCCAACCTGATCGCACGGCAATTCGTACATATTTTACGAGGTGGCTAATTCGTACTAATTTGTACGAATGACCTAAACGCAACCCCGCCCTTAAACCTACCCATCACGTGGTTTTAGAGGTCGTACAAATTAGTACGAATTGGCACACATTTCGTACGAATATGTTCGAATTGGTCGTGAGACTGTGTTGTTTTTTTCCGGGGTGAAACTGGAAAAAACAAAGAGCCCCAGTAATGTAAAAGAAAATGCAAAAGAAATAAAAACAACCAAAAATATCATATTGTGCTGTGTTTATTTCTGATTATCTCCCCATGATTGAGTTTACTAGCACTTCTTACATAAGCCATACTGTTCAGATTCGGTGTGAAAATAGAACAGAGAAAAAAAAATCAGTGAAATAAAGTAAGTTTGGTTGCATTTTACAATATTTAACAATGCACTACATGTGTTACAGTGTTTATTAATCATTGTTAGAATAAAAAATTATTAACATATAAAGACTTAAGATGCAAGATTTTTATTTGAAATGTGCATTTTTATAATAGTAAAAATATATTTATATTAAGTGACACTACTGAACCTAAAAACAGCTCATTTACAAGAAATAAAAATGTCAGACTGTCATAGAGGTGTTTGCATCTGAAATTTTCGTAATTGGTTTTAATGTTGAAATTGACATTAACTAGGATTTATATAGTTTAGCCATACATTTTGAAAATGCCAAGAAAATAGCATTACACACAAAACACCAAACAACTAGGATTAATAATTGATTTAAAAGTATGTATCAGTTATAGTTGATGTTAATTTATGTAGATTACAAATGAAAACAAATGAATGGGGTTTGCTTTTAGTTTTATCAGATGGGTCCTTGACCAGCCGAACCAAGCAATGCAGAAACTGAAGGAACATTTGAAGAAGTACGCTTCTTCAAATGTTTCACATTTGTTGCAATATTCACGAGTCAACAGTGTATTAAAGAGTTTTCTTGGTTCTTTTTAGCATTTGATGCATTGGTGCATTTTTTTGTTTCTGGTTAGTTCTACTTTGTAGACTTTGTAGTAGACTTCATGTGAGATGGCAGGCTTCACATGAGAGCTTTACGGGAAGTGCTAGGCTTCACGTAAGGTGTCAGTAATAACCTAAAGTGTTATAGGCTTCATGTAAGGTGCTTTGTAGCATTAAGGCAATTGCCTCTGGCACCTGGAGATCAGCGCAAAACAGAGGAACAGAGGAAAACTAATGCATCCTCTTAATAGCACTGGTCCAGATAATCCCGCCCCTGGCAGCATGGATTTACATAAGCTCCGCCTCCTTCATGATGCTAGAACAAACAACAAAACCATTTAGCTTCAGGAAGTGCAGAGAGTGTCAAATATCAATTTATCTCTATAACAAGTTGTCTGACCTTGTTGATCTGTCAGATAGGAGCTATAGATCATATAAGAGACCTTTAACATTTGAAGACCGTTTGTGTGGAAGAATTGGCCAAAATCACAACTGAACAATGTACGCAACTAGTTTTTACATACATTAGACTTTTAGTATGAAATACATTTCAGAAGTTCAATATTTTTCCATGTGTTATTATATTCTGTACTAATTCGTTTTTTTTGAAGCAATACTTGTATTGTTACTGACATCTGGGGAACATTCCAGCCAACAGCATGTTTAGAAATATATTTACTAAGAAAAATGGTGATGCATAGCCTTGTTTCAGAAAATCAGGGGTGCCATAACTGGTGAGAACCATCCTCAAATATACATTTTTTTTAAAAAACATGTTTCAAGTCTCTATTCTTAATATTCTTTCCTTCTGTTTCTTTAGCAGTAGGTATGCAGAAAATCCAGAATTTACAGCTCTAATGTGAGGTGTCTGTTCCAGATTGGCTGCTGCATGTCACCTGTGATTTTAAAGGAGGTGCAAACAGTTTCTAGCAAGAGTATAAATAACGGATGAAGACTTTTAGGCTTTCTTTTCTTAGCGAGGCTGGTCTGAACCATCAACAAGGTGTCTGTTCCAGATTCCATCAGGATGGTAAGCTTTCTAATGTCCCTATCATTAGAGATTTTGCTGTTTGGTTTATTTTGAGAAAGGTAAATATATCACTGCACAGTACTGACACACAGGTGTGATAAAAAACATGAAAGAGTGACAAAATAAAAAATTATATGTACTTGATGTTAAATAGGGTTATATTATGCTAATTAATAAAATCAGCTATGCAAAGGAAGTCAATGCTGTGCTGAAATAAAGAAAGTAATACAAAAAATAGAGTGTGGTTTAACATTGTTAATGCTAAAGTAGGAACTGGAATTTTTAAGCAATTTTAACACAGACTACATTTTTGTTTAAGTGCTGATCAGGAAGTGTGACTGCAGATAAAATCATTTTAAATGATGTGTTTATTTGGTGCATAAATAATGTATGCACCAAACAGGTTTTGCAGGAACAACCAGTGCTATAAGTACCAGGACACAAGAAAATAAACACAAATTTATTTACATATCCCTTTGAAAAAAAATCAAATCTAAAACCTGAGAAACTAATACTCAGTGTGCAGTGGTGTTCGGAAATAAGCATGATCATTTACTTTTTAATTATTTGCTTATTTTCTTTTTTAAAGAAAGAAAAAATAATAAATACAAGTCTATTTTGTAATTTTACATTATTCCTTTACATTATTTATTCAGACACGAAGCCCGCGAACTCTGGCCACAGATGTCGAGATGTACCTTTAATTTTCACCTCATTAAAAAAACTCCACAAATCATCAATTCAAGCTATTTTATTATGTGGGTAAGTTGTTGACTTACATTTTAATTAGTCTTTTCCATTAGTCCCATCATTTTGTTTGTTTAGACTGATTCCATGAACCAGTTATAATCAGTCATAGCACGATGCAAACATTGCCTCTTCTCGTGTGACTTTACTTCATTCATTTATAGTTACAACTGTTTGTGCTCTACATATTTAACTGAGCAACACTGCTTGTCCTTCATATACAGATCCTGTCGTAGAAGTGTGATGAAGAGGAAGATGACAACGATGATGAAGAAATTGATGTAGTTTCACCAAAATGAGTCTGCTACCAAGGGCAGACCTACGGTGGCCGAGACGAGAGAGCTCACATGCTGCAACTTAAAAAAAACACATGCAAACAGATAAAAACCACAACACATTAAAAAAACATCTTCATCAGTTTGACAAAACAGGCGCTGCAAACACAGAAACACGCTGCAAATAGTAAGGACCACAACGGAAATGTTTCAGGGGGACCTCAACAAGTGACGAACCCATCTGAGACCTGATTATTTGTTCAGTGGCTTTTGGTCAGTTCAGCAACAACACCTCTGCTCTGACCAAAAACCACTCGACAAATAATCAGGTCCCAGATGGGTTCGTCACTTTTTGAGGTCTTTTCAAAAAACAGAATTTTTATTTTTTTTTAAGTTGCAGCACGTTGAACTCTCTCGACCACCGTACAGACAACACAATAGCAGGCTGGTCTTCAACAAACTGTCCTGCTTTTAGGCAGTTTGTTTTGATGACAACTTTTGAAGGAACACCAAACCAAATTATCCTGGAATGGTGGATCAAATTTCCCACTGTTAGGTGGCAAAGACCATCCATTTTCTTCAGAATAACTTACTCTGAAGAAACAATCTGATGGTCAAAGACCTGCTGGTCCAGAGGTGCAATTAGACATTGACTGGACTAGATTAGAAGCCTTTTTGCATCAATTAGATGCATTAAGTGCAAAAAACAAGATACACTCTTAAAAATAAGGGTTCATTTTTAGCATAAATACAGTAGTTTCTTGGAAACATTCCATTAAACAAAGGTTTCTTTAGATTATTGTTCTTTACACATAGAAAAGGAAATGCTTCATTCTTAAAACTGGTCACTGAAAGATTCTTCGAGGGAACAAAACTGGTTCTTCTACGTCATTGCTGCAAAAACTCTTTTTTTACAACCTTTATTTTTAAAAGTGTCAGGTTCATAGCTTGTTCTAGTCTAATTTTAGCTAGTTTTACTATGAATCCACTACTGTTTATCAGTAGTTACTAGGGGTGTGACGAGACCAGACCAGACCAGACTCTGGGTTCATGAGAACGAGAAGAAATGAATGAAAATAAATCCTCAATGCTAAAATATATTGGGGAAAAATTATTTTATTTAAACAAAAACATTGTAGGTGCATTTTGTAATCAACTTTTTGAAATTAAACTATTTTAATGAATTACATGCAGTAATAAACAACATGCGGACACTGCAAAATATTTTGTCACAAACTGACAGGCAAGTAATTAACAATAAATAACAAAACATATAAAATAATGTAAATAAATAAAAACAAATAACACAAATGTTCCTTTAAAAGTTAGCGATTTTTTCAAAAAAGCTTCAGAAAACAGTCGGGCCAAATACCTAAACAAACTAAGCAAAGTATACTGAAGTGCCGCGAGATCTCGTCACACCCTTAATAGTTACTAACACTACACAATAAACCAGTTACTTGATTTCTTGTGTTTATTTTATTGTCATGTTTAGGCTTTGAATACAAATTCAAACTGATTTTATGGCAATGTATCACTCTGGTATTGAGAAATCTCATACTGGACATGGTTCAATATACATATATACATTTTTATATGTATATAAAGGACCGAATACAGCCTAAATTGTATAATTGGACTTGGTTATGTGGCAAAGGGGTCATTTTTCTAATGAGCTACATGTTGAACTTTCCCCAAATAAAAAATAAGATATATTGTGAAACATATTGTTTGTTTTTTCCCCCTGATGGACCAATCCCTATATCTCACAAAACCAGTGTTTTGTTTTGTTTGAAAGACTCTGGGGTGAATTAAAGCACATGATAAACATCTTTCAAGCGGTTTGGCTATATTGTGTGCACAAACTGCCGGACACAGAACAGGTTATATAATCAGGCTTACTATGAATCGTGAACGTCTATCCACTAATGTGTTTATGACACTTAATAAGGATTAGAAGCCAATCGCTGGGTCAGCTACGAGACATGAACATGTGTCTGCATGCAGCATAGCCATGTTAGATTCTCTATCTACAAGTAAACAGCTCACATTTGACACCTTCTTTGGATGGAGGCACATGGGTAAGTCTGCTCTTTTGTCTGTCAATTATCAATCAAGAAAAGTGGGCTACAGAGCAGTACATATATCAAAGCCCGGTCTCATGAAAATCACTAAAACTGGTGGTATTATCAAAAATGGATTTTGGTTTATAAATGACACACACGTGTTTGGCGTGCATATGATACCCCACAACCCTAATCCTAGCCATTTCATATGCACATTCATGAGGTTGGGTAGTATATCAACAGGCCTAAAATGTAGGTCATCTTACATGGTGTCGATACACTGATTAGTGTGTTGCCTTGACTGTAATTTGACTCGTTTCTTGTCATGTTAGTATGTGGGGAGGTGTCAGTCGACTGTTTTCTTTCTCTTCTGTAGTATTCCTCAGCTAATTTCCGAATACACAGTACATCCACAAAGTGGCCTGCTAAGTGTTAAACCATTAGTGCATATAGAACCAGTCACTTGCTGTTAGCCCCTGTCCCGTCCTCTCCTGTCCTCCATGACGCCGCAGGTCCCAGTGCCCAGACCATCATATTCTCAGGCCAGGGAGAGTCTGGTGAAGGCTATCCCCTCTAAGATCATCTGTCTTTTTGCCTGTGGGGGAAAAGACTGTCGATATGAGGGTCCAGCGTGCTGGAGCATAAGCCAACAGGCTATTAAAGGAGTCTTCTCCAGCTGGTGAGGCCTACAGTGTTTCTAGTGTCTGGATGATTAAGGCTACGTTAATCTGTAAGCACAGCTGCAATGCAAAAACAGTGCAATTCAAATGTATCCAGATTAATGTGGACATAGCCTTAGTGTTAGAAGAGACACACCGAACAAATAGGAATATGTACATGTGACAAGAACCAGAGACATCAAAAACAATATACAAGTGTAAGAATGAGAAATTGTTTCTTTAAAGTAATTACTAAAATAGCCATGTTCACTGCGTGTGTTTTTGTATTTAGGGTGACCGATGACATTATTGCAATGGCACGACCTTCTACGTGTCTCATCAAGAGGTACTGCATCATAGAGCAGTTCAAACAGTGAGTGTTATTTATACAAACACGTTTAATATTTGCTCTGCAGAGGAGTGGTTCTGTTAATAAGTGACCATATGTGTGCGTGCTTGTGTACTTGCTTACAGGTTCAACATTAAATCCATCATTAACATGCAGCTCCCAGGAGAACATGCTCACTGCGGACCTCCTCTGGACCCTGGAAGTGGGTTCACGTACTCACCTCAGGTCTTTATGGACAGTCAAAGTGAGCCAAAGTCATGAACTTCTTACAACATAACCCTAAACAGATATTTAAATTGTGCCACTCCTAAATATACATATACGAGTTCATTTGCAAAAACAGATATCCTCATTTTAAATACTTTTCAAAATTCATGTTTTTTCATTGTGCATTACAGTTAATCTCCATTTTGATTTGGTAAAAAATACACCAAAAAATGCTAGCTAACTAAAATAATAAAACACACACACACATATATTTATATAATAAAAAACAAAATTATTATTTAATACAAATATAATCTAGAATTAAACATAATGAAATAAACAATTATTATGGAATGTTTAGAATAATTAAGAAAATATTATTTGTAATATAATTATAAATGTCTTTACTGTCACTTTTATTGTTTACATCTTTGCTGAATAAAAGCCTAAAAAATCTATATTCAAATATTTTATATAATCAGAGTACAAACGTATATAGTTTGGTCCTTAAATGGATATTTCTGCATGCCATGCTTTAATATAGTGGTTCTTTTAAAACTAGGGGTGAAATATACCCTGAATATTCCTTGTGAGATCCACCCCATAAATGAACTGATGAATTACTGAATGATGTGCCTTTTGTTCTGACAGTATATTTCTATAATTTTGGGATGTCTGATTTCGGAGTGTCGTCTCTGGAGGGGATGCTGGATGCCGTGAAGGTTTTGGCCTTCGCTGTGCAGGAAGGAAAGGTGGCCGTTCACTGCCATGCTGGACTGGGCAGGACAGGCAAGTTGCAACTCATGCATTATTCCTTTAAGATGATAGTGAAGTCCCTAACATCAACCCTACTTTACAGGTGTTCTTATCGCATGCTATCTGGTCTACACCTGTCGAATCAGTGCTTGTGAAGCTGTCCACTACGTTCGGATCAGAAGGCCTCGCTCTATCCAGACTCGATCACAGATCAGTCTGGTGTTTGATTTCGCCCGGCTGGTGGGCTCTCAGCTGGCGCAGTACCCGTGTCTGAACATGAGGCACGGTTCCTCCTTCAGTCTCCGGCAGTACCTCCTGCGCCAGGGTCTTCTGCTGCACGGGGACGAGGCCCGAACCCTCAAACACACGCCCAAGATCCTGCACGTCCTCTGCAGCATGCTGATCACCCTCACCCAGGGGACGCCCGGTCCTCCAGAGGTCCAGAGAGAACTGGAGAAGAGGCTGAACATCCTGGCGCTGAAGAAGACAGTGAAGGTGACGCTTCTGAAGAGAAACCTGCCTGCTCTGAAGGAAAGGAGAGGCTCGTGCAGAGCGTACTCCTGCGAGGCCTGGGACGAGCCGTTCGGGTTCCTGGAGAGGAAGAGAGACGTCCTTCTAAACAAGAGAAGCTACAGCGACTCAGATCTCAGCAAGATTACTATCATCGAGGTCTGTTTACTTGCCAATTCTTGATAAAATTAAAATGATAATATTTCTTCAAATCAGATAACTACATTACTAAATATTAACCAACAATGGAAATATGTGTACAGCATTTAATCATTTTTGTTAAAACTGATTTTAACATTATAACATAACATAATTTACCATTATATAGCAATACATACTTCCTTTCCCTGCTTTATTCAAACATAAAGTTATATGTTTAATATAAATAATTGCATATTATTTATTTAAATTTAAAAATTGTGTCTATTTATCTATCTCTATATATATTATTTGCATACAAAGTTTTTGTTTGCATAATATGTGTTCTGTGTATATTTATGTGTATATACAAATACAATATACATATGTACAGTATATTTTGAAAATATTTACATGTATTAACATGTCTATATTTAGATTCATATAATTTATATTTAAAATAAATATTTTAATACATAAACTTAACATTTAAATGTATTTATATATACATAATAAATATACTCAGTACACACACTTGTATATTATGCAAATATATATTTTATTTTGGATGCAATTAATTGTGATCAATCTTTTGACAGCACTGAAAAAAAAAAGAAAAAAAAAAAAAATATATATATATATATATACACACAGCCTTAGAATATATATATATAGGCTATATATATATATATATATAATTTTTTAAATACAATTTTATGAAACTGCATAAAAGTGACATATGAAATCCTGTTGTTTCTGCAAGGACTTTATGTTCTCACGCTACTCTCCTCGAACTGGTGGACACCATAAAACAGGCAATGGAGAAATCGGCCCTTCAACAGATCAGAGAATCCCAACAGAATCCCAAAAGAGTCCTCAAACCCCGGTGACAGACCAGAGCAACGGGACAGCCGAGAAACAAAGCCCCAATACTCCATCAGCTCCTCACCCACAAAATGAGACTGTGAACAAGAAGACAAAATGTACAACCAAGAAACCTCAGGCTTACCTAAAGTTCAGCTCCAACATCGAGGTCAGTGTGAGACCAAAGACAATAGGCCTATATCCACCTTAATTCACTGCCTTAAGGATTTTTACGAACTTTAATATTGTGTTAGTTCTTATTAGTGCAAATGTTGTGGGTGTTTTTCTTACAGCTAAGGCCGGAGCATCGTGGCTCATCAGTTCAGTCCTCGTTATCAAGAGCTGTCGCTACAGCGCTGGCACAACAGCGCCCTCCTCTGGACACTGTGTTGAAAAAAGCAGCGGTTTTGCAGGTAAAGCATGCTTGACGAGAACAATCATGTTCCTGGATCCACACCCTTGTTAGTTCAATAACTGACAACAGGTTTGAGCAAAACATTGTTTTCACCGTACAAAGCATGATTACGTTTTCATATAACTACATGCACTTACACTACTGTTCAAGAATATGGGGTCAGTAAGACTGGTTTAACTGGTTGTTAAAGATGTTTCTTCTGCTCATCAAGGCTGCATTTATTAGATTAAAAATCCAGAAAAAAACTGTAATATTGTGAAA
>JAUMHR010000075.1:16535801-16550300 GCA_032361145.1 Enteromius fasciolatus | reverse complement strand
TTGTCGTTGTGTTTTCTGACTTGTTATTTTGTTTTTTAGATTTGCGTTTGTGATTTGGTATTTTGTTTTCAGATTTGTGATTTGCTTTGCACCTCTCGGCCACCGTAGAAAAGGGACAAGCATTTTGGTTTTATTGCCAGGGTGGACAAGGGAACACAGAACCTGCAGAAATTATTAATAAAACCCAGAACAATGTCAGCAAAAGTGACTGAATATGGGATTAGTGGATGTTAAAGAATAGAAAATAAAAGGAATGACATTTGATTTACCCTAGTGGCTAAAAGCTAAGGTTTACTGTCTTCCATGTCCTTGTCACATCTGTTGGGATATAAAGGACTTCAGCTGTATTTAAGGATATAAGCAAAATAGTACATAGCTGGTGCTTTAAAAAAAATCAAGACAGCAAAATACAATCTTTTATTGATTTAATATGAAACATTTTTATTGCAGTTAATTGTGTCCCTGTAGCTCTGGTTATGTACATTAGTGTATCTACAGAAAAGTCTGTATCACACTAACTATTGTCTATGGGTTATATGGTAGAGCTGTGAGATCAGCCTGAGGGCCATTCTACGTTACTTACCAGTGGTCGTCCAATGCTGACATAGTTCGGGGGCTCCAAACATCTCAATGAAGAAAGCATGTTAAACATTAACACTTAATGCTTCTAAACCAGTAATAAATTTAAATGCTCTGGATTAGCTTTTTTGAAATAAAAGTTAAATGTGACTACTAAAGATGACAATTTTTTTTGTATTCCTGTGATTTTTCATAAGGATGTTTAATATTTATATCATGTATTTTTTTTCATATTACTTAACGGAAACTGTGAGTTTTGATTGAACATTGTTATTCAGATGTGGGAAAAGAATTGCACAGTGTTCTCACTGTTAAGTAACCAATAGGAAACCTGCATTTGCAGCATAAACAACCAACTTCTGTATTCTCTTTACAATGTTGCTTTAGAAAAAGGTGTTGAATTTGTTTTCATAGAAGTTTGTATTCAGTTGCGAAGCTGATTTGCACTCGGTCTTCTCCAGGATTCACGCCTTACCTTGCACCGACCACGGGCGATTTCCTTCCGGGGTCAAGTGAAGCTCCAAGCGGCTCTTCCCCGAGTGAGCGCGTGTCCTTGTTCAGCTGCTGCAGCCGAGAGCTGAGCTCGCTTATCACAGTGGGCTTGCCTTCCTCCGCCCCCGAAAGCGGACGGGGTTCTACGGGGTCCCCCCACAACTTGGAGCGTCTCTGGAAGAGGTAGCGGGGTCTGGCCGGGCCTGAGGCTCCCGCAGCAGCAGCCAACGCAGCCGCATGCTGCTGTGAGAGCAGTTCGCTATCAGATGACTGCTTGAGCAGGGGGTCCCTGAACGTCACCGGGCCCTTGCTGAGCTGGGACTTGAGCTTTGGCTTTGGAGGCACTGGCGGCTTATCAAGAATAAACGTCTGGCCATCTGCGTGGGTGGTGTAGGTGTCCGTGGGCTCGCCGCTTTCCGAGGACAGTGTGGACATACTGGACACGGTGGAAATGGTGCTCGTGGTCTCCAAGTGGTGATCGCTGGAGCTACGGGTGTCAACCTCTTCCACCCCGGAGTCAGCAGCAGACTCTGGGCCCAGGTGGGACTCAGACGGCTTCCCTGAGGCTGCTTGCGGGCCACTGCTAGCGGGGACCTGTGCTGCTGTGGTGACCGCTGCTGAAGGGGCGGTGGGAGGGTGTGGAGCCGAGGGCAGGGCTGAAAGGGTTGTCTGCGCCAACATCGGGGCAGGAGGTACTGCAGTTGCAGGTGTCTTTCCAAGAAGGCCATTGGCAAATTCATCGGGTGGAGGAACCACACCGATTTTGCGGAGATCCTCTCTTGTCTCCTCGTCGCTGGAAGAGAGCATGGCGGGTGGCAATGTGACCGTATAGGGTTCCACATCCTCCTCAGAACTACCCTGTGCCAGGGTTTTATCTGAGGACGGGCTGGCAGGTGGCTGGGAAGCTGGAGCTGTTGCTGGAGGCGGGGTGGATCTCGAAGGAGCATCGGGACCAGGGGACTTAGCGCGTTTTATTTCGGCTAACATGGGTTTCGGGCTCTCTGACAGTGCCCCCTTTGGAGAGGGAGAGGGGATGGTGTGTTCTGGGCTGGGCCCCACTGCCTCCCCATTACTCGTTGCATGAACCATGATAAGCCCAGCAGTTTTCTGCTGAGACGTGTCCATGATGCTGATGATCATACTCTTCTTGTCCTCAATTTTCCTTTCCTCCTTTGATTCTGTCAACTCTTTCCTGGTGGATATGGGACTCCCCCACTGGATTTTGCTGGTGGGGGCGGAGGTCTCGTAAATTCTTTTCGTTGCAGGGGAAAAGGGAGGCGACGCAAAGTCCCCCTCACCCCCTGACCGCTCAGAGAGACCCTCTTTGGTCTGGGTCTCCATATACAACACTCCTCCAGCAGCTTCGTGTTTAGTTCTGGGCTCTGGGCTGCTTGAAGGGGACTGACTCTGGGAGGTTAATGCCCGTTCCCTTGCGGCCAGCGCAAGTGCCAATGGAGAATTGGGGTCAAGGGGCTTGCCTGTCAGTGGGTGAATGAAAGTGGTGCCCCCAGGAGAGGGGCGCAACGCCAGGGCGGGAGGAGGCAACTGACCAAGTTCACGCGTGAGCATTCGTTCATCAACAGAACGGGATGGTGTGAGTGAGGGGGCCTCTGGGGGTGATGCCGAACTGCCCTCCATAGTGCCCACTGATAGGAAGACTGTGGATTTCCGTCTCTCCTCCAGACGACGTTCCCGGTCTTTCACAGCATCAGCAATGGCAGCAGCGAAAGGTCCCTTTCCATGCAACAAAGCCTCGGCCTGAGCCTGACTGCGTTCCTGCAACAGCTGCTGGTGTTGCTGATAGAACTCAGCCCTGCTGGTATGGTGGGCAGCTAGGCGTCCCGCGGGAGAGTGCTCTCGCGCATGGATGGATGCCAGCGCTAGCGAGGCTCTCTCCTGAGCATCTTCCACCTGCAGCTGCTTTACAAGCGGGCTCTTCCTCCGCTGTGGCTTGCTTTGAGGGGGCGTGAACAGGCCCACGCTGAATTGGCCCACATTGGCGTAGGGGTTATCAATGACCCGACCTTTCCGCTTGAACCTTTCGGGTGGAGTTGAAACAGGACCAGGCCTGGGGATGTCAGTAGGCTCCACGGGAAGGTGGGAGGAGTCCTGCAGGATGATCATGGAGCGGGCTTTCTTCTGTCGATCCATGTGGGCAGCGTGGCGAGGTGGCTCAAACAGCTCAGCAGACATTGTCTGTGGCAAAGCGTGCAGTCTTGGTTCAGAGCCTGGTTTAAAGCTGGAACGGCTGGGGTCGTGGATGCGGCCAGGGGGAGGGGGTGGGCAGAATGAAGGAGGGGGTCCAGTATCTAGATAGTAAAGCGATGGGGGAGGTGGGGGAGCCATTTGAGGAGGTGGAGGGATACTATGGCTGTCTCTCAGGCTGTCCGTCATGGAGGAGCTCCGCGGAAACCTGTGCTCCGCTGCCAGGGCTGACAGTCGATCTTCTTCTGTTGCTCCTGCACAGACAGATAGATAGATCTGTAAAAATGTATTTTGGGGGTTTGCCTGAGCTTTGATGATGAACAAGTGTGCAATAGTTTACAGATTTGAGCTTTGGTCTTTCCTTTTATTCTTGGCATGCCAAATGTTACTGTGTGTCAAAGTTCTGCTTTTAAATGCATTCACATTTTAAGATCAAAGGACGAATAGATCAAAGTACTTTATTTTAAATCGAGAAGCTTAATTGAGGAGTGTATGTAAAAGATTCCTGAAGAATTACCAAAAGACTTTGTCCTAGTCATGCTTTTCGGCAGCTGCATGTGGGCTTTTTCCAACGCTGGGTGTAGAGCACCATGGAGAGCAAGTCCTTGCCGCTCAAAAAGAGACTACACAAAGAAAACATTTATGTTTAAAAGGGTCAAGCAAGAATATTCTGGCATATTTTCAAGAATATTAGCTATTGGCTACTGTTATTGTAAGACGCTTCATCCCTGCTGATAATACCAGCATACAGCTGTGTTTTAGAAAACTATGCTTGTACATTAGACCACCATCAAACTTGCATCAAGTCAGTGTGCTAAATGTAAAACAAAGTATTTTTTTTTACCTGAAGTTATACTGTGCACATACAACGTATTTGGACAATGCTGCTAAAATGGGACACTTTCTGAGAGTGTGCGCACATACTATATCTTACACTGATTTCTGCTGGTGTAATTCTGCGACTAGATGGACGTTGCTTCACCGTTGCTGCTCTGTAGTCTGCTTCCACCTTTGGCCTCAGTACTGTCTCCTGAGAGGCCAAAATCTCATCTAGCCTTTCTATTAAAACACACACACATAAAACCAGGTTCATTATAAACACCTACACAGGTAGTCCTCAATGGGTTGTATTATGGATCTCATTCGATAAAATGCTTTAAAATAAAAAAGGCAAAATACATATGAAATGGGAATGTTTATGACATTTAATTAATGGAATGCATCACTGTTGCTTATTTATGGTGAAAGGTGTAGTATGGCAAGCTCGGTTCCAACCCATCGACCTGCCTGGTTGTACACTGTCTACTTGAGTAGTGCTTTACACAGGATAGGTTTGTATCTTCTTCCAAAGTTTATTAAGGTATTGCACGTTGATAAAGAAAAACAATTAAAAACACCACAGATGGAGGCAAGAATGCATCCTGTGTGAACAGTCCCTACGGCAGCATCCTAACTCAAATAGAACCTCATAAATGACTCATTTGAAACATTCCACGTGCCACACAAATAGAATTCCTTGTATGAAGCACATGAGAGGTGAAACTCACAAAGGATTTCCAGTTTGGCATCGGCACATGTTGCTACGTTAAGAGTGTGAAATACAATAAGCATGAAAAATACAGAAATACTAGATAAAATAGTCATTAATCAATTTTTAACAAATTGGCTTTTAAAAATTTGAATAATCTAATCAATTTATGCTTAAATTGGTATAGCAAAAGTAATATTTGATTTTTTTAAACATCCAAAACATGAGGGCATAATTTTCCTGCCTTTGTGACAGGAATGCCTAAAAATACTGGTTAGGTAGGCTGCTCACTAGGTTTCGGAAGAGAGCTAAATAAATCATATTCCAGCATGAGCAAGGTGAAGATGGTTGCATACACATATTTCTGTGATTTTGTAGGCTTCTAAAAACCTCTACTCACCTCCTCTTCTCCTCCTTGCAGAGGCTGAGCATGAAATAAACGTACAGAACACTTCTCCATTAAAGTCTCACAGCAGCAAATGTCTGTAGATGTGCTTCAGTGTGTGAACATGTATAATGAACTCAGTAAACTCAGAGCACAGATTGAGCGAGAGAGGAAAACACAGCTGATGTTTTGAACAGCCCAAATGGCTGCAGGAGGGAGATGACACAGTTAATAAATAAACAAGAAAGAGCAGCAGAGAGAGAGACAGATAGAGAGAAAAAGTTGCGTACATATGTGTGTGCCTGTGTTCAGAGAACAGGGTGTGTAAAACTATCCATTTTCCCTGATTGGAAGAACCCTGACGCCCAAAAATGTCTCTCTACATATGCATATAGGCTTAAAAAAGGGCACGCTGAATCCAAAAAATGCTTGCTCTTGCTCACCAATATGCAATGAATGGGTGCCACTAGAATAAGAGTCCAAACAGTTGATAAAAACATCACAATAATCCACAGCACTCCAGTCCACAAGCTAACATTCTAAGCTAAAAGCTGCATGTTCGTAAGAAACAAATCCCCCATTGTCATCTTAACCTTAAACCATTGCTTCCAACCAAAACACAAGTCCATAATCCACTTCCTCCAGTTAAAGAAAAAACCCCTGTTGTTCTCTCACATCAAAAGCCACCAAGATTTTTAGAACTGTATTCACCTGAAAATGAAGCTTGATCTGTGCATATTTCTTGACTGAGTCAGACACCTAACTACAGGGGATGCACAAAGCATGATTAAAGCTATCTTTTCCATATTAATGGAAGTAGTTTTTGTCCTAACCAGCCAAGATGGCGACACAAAGTTTCAGTTTTAGAGTTGGTTTCTATTTCTGCGACGTCATGACTAGAACAGCAATATGTAAACTATAAAAATGATCATCTCAGGTGCTGATTGTGTGCTTTGTTCAACGATAAAAGTGTTCTAATGTGAGCTAAATAAAATAAAATGCAGAATTGACGTGCTACATGTAAACCATATTCTTTGTTGTATTTTCATGTCAAAATAATGCCTTTCAAAACTGCCAGTTTCTCTGGTAGCCGGCGGAGCTAATGCGCTAACGACAATCTTATTGTCTCGCGCTCACCTATTGTCATCCCGGTTTTGATTTCACCGAATCAATTCAAGCGAACGCAGACAATGTGATTAATATTCATGAACCTTAACCTTAATCCTAGTGCGGTTTATATTGTTATTAGTAGTGGAATTCGTAGTATCACAATTTCGTTTATCACAATTATAAAACATACTAATCAAATTGAATGAAAATTATTTGTAGTTTTTCCCTGCAAATATACATTCATTATTATTCTAATTACTAAAGTTCTATCATATTGTAACGCTATACGAAATACATTGGCGATTCTATTCCCAAAGTTTGATAATATACAATAACACATTGAATTTGACGTCTCTCACATTGTCCCACAGAAACATTAAAATAGTGTGGATTAGTGTACAATGTTTTATAATAAGAATTTATTCTATTTAGTATAATTTTTATTCATGTAACATATTTATAATGGGCACATTCAAGTTATTTAAAAGAGTTACTTTCCCTGGTAATTAGTTACTTTTATAATGATGTAACTCTTCGTGAGAAGTAACTAGTAACTGGTAACCAGGGCTGTCCCCGACTGAGGATATTCACAGTCGAATCAAACATAAAGTTAATATTACGACTTGTAGGCTATTGATGGACAAGAGTGGGGTGGAGTACTTATAGCTTATTGTGATGTTTTTATCAGCTGTTTGGACTCTCATTCTGACGGCACCCATTCACTGCAGAGGATCCATTGATGAGCAAGAGATGTTAGGCTAAGAATCAAACTCATCTATATCTTAGACGGTCTGTGTGTGTACAATTCATTTAATTTCATCATTTCTCATTTATGGGTGAACTCTTTCTTTAAGACAGAAACTGAAGAAAAAAAAACATGCAACCTCACAACAAGGAATTCTTACCTAGTTCTTCGAGCTCAGCGGTCATGCTTTTGGACCTCAGGGTGAGGGTGGTGCTGGGTGCTCTTTTTGGAGGTGGGGGCGCTGTGGAGGAAAGGCAAGGAGTAGATGAGAAGATAGGATGGCGTGGCGAGGGGCCTTCACGGCTGCTGCCCATCGGCAGCTGCCAGCGCTTTTTCACCATCTTCATCCGAAGATCAACGTACCACACGCCTCACCACGATTAAACTCTCTCCTTCAGTCTTTCGCTCTCTGACATGCAACATACAATCATGTAACTATCAGACATGTCCTGTTTGACTGCACGACCAGAAACCAACTTCTGTTCTCAGTGGCCCTCCGATGCGAGAAAGAAATGCTCGTCTCCCAAAACACCTCATATCACATTCAGCCTCTTGCAACCCAAACGGTGGCTGAGTTTCCCTTTTGTCTCTCAGAAACGAAAAACCTGATGCTATGTCCAAAGCATGCTATAAACTCCCAAGCAGCAGTACAAGAAAACGATCAGAGTTCCAGTAGATCAGACACTTCTGTCGTCTCAGTAACATCGGCGTAAAACTCCTCGCTCCTTCAGCTAACAACCTTGCAGACTGGAGTGGAGCTGGAGAGAGAGCAGAGAAATACCAAGGCACTAATGCAATACTTACTTCAAACATGCATTGTAGTAACCATGGCAACTCTGGCAGGAGCAAGGCCTGGGTTTGTGCATTTCAACTGTGAGAATCTGTGTGTGCGAGTTTGTATGTGTGTGTGGGAGGATATAGCCATAAAACTAACAACAGACACTCTATTATTACTTCATCAGTAGTGTGTAAGTGTGTGGTAGTTCGCATCGCCCAGAGTTATGCAATAACCCTGCAATAACTTTGCAGGTGACCGTGATTTTGCCAAGTAAGAACAATATTCGCATCGACAATCAGATTTTAGGGTAAGGATCTGTCGTCTTAGGCGCGTAAACAACACAGCACTTGCCTCTGATTGCAGGGATAGTTCATTTCTGATGCATGCACATCCACAGAGAATGCATGAACTGATCAAATATACAGCTTAAATGCAATGCAGCGTGCGTTGGAAGAAAGTATCTTCCAAATGCATTAAATAGAAGAGTAGTTTATGCATTCTGGTCTTTTTATGCAATATATTAAGCTGTAATAAAATAAAATAAAATAAATAAAATAAAATAAATTTATAGTCATTTTCCTTGGTGAAAAATCTTGAAATGTAATAAATAATAAAATAAACGATAAAAAAAAAAATAATAATAAAAAAAAAAGTTCCTTAGGATGAAAGCATGTTACAAATGCATTAAATGTAAGTGTAGTTAATACATTTAGACTGTAACAGACTCACTGCTGAACATACATAAATTGCTTTTAAGCAACATATTTAGCTGTGGATCTTATTTATAAACATACATTTTTCTAGTAAAAAATTATTTTAATTATAAAAATAAAAAATGTAAAAATTATAAAAATGGAATAATTGTAAACCATGTAAAAAAAAAATCCATCAATTGAATAAATAGAATTAGAATAATTATAACTATTTTAATAAAATAAAATAAAAATATTCATGGAGAATGATAAATGTGTAGTCATTTTCGTTCAATCTAGAATTGAATGAATAAGATATCAAATAAAAATTAATAATAACAATTATTAAAAAACAGTAGAACAGACACTAATTTAACTAGACATGTCCATCAAGTGACAGTGAAAACGTCTGATGCATCTATAAAGGGTTGCAAAAAAGCGTGAAAAAGATTGAATGCAAAAAAACCTTCCAGCTCAAGCATCCTGATTCAATCTACTGTAAACCACTGTCTTACTATGCTGTTCCTTCATCCACTAAAGGCAAACACGGGTCAATGAAGAGTTCGGACTGTGTGGGAGCTGCATATAAAAGTGAGGATAGTTTGCATGGATATCGAATAGACTACCTCTTTGGGCTTGCTGTGGTTCTAATAACACTACCGGTGGACTCATTCAACTGCTAATCGATTGAGGGGGTGTAGGAATGCACAGATGTGTGCAAGTGAAAAGGCTGCACAGAAAACACTTCAATCTGCTTAGTCATCACAATTCCTTGTGACAAATAACCCTGTCATTTAGTTAATGCTCCTGAAGTTTTCTCCTCTGACAAACACAGTCATTACCGTCGCGATCGGCTATGATCATTACACTCGCAGCTTTTTTCATTCTTGCAGCATTTCTTTTCCTCGTGTTGGAGACTAGATTCGCCCTGCTGAGAGAAATCTCTCACTGTCTGATCATCACATACAGTACAGAGCATCAAAGACCGGTTCCCTAGCAACCCGTGCCTTTAAGAGCCCTTCTGTCTGACTGCAGTAGCCCCGCCCACAATAAACAAACAAAACCAGCAGTCAGCACATTCCCTAAAACCCAACTATAATACCGCATACTCAAGATCACACCATTTGCATGTAACAGACGAAACAGTAAGATGTTATTACTGAGAGGCACACATGAACTACATTTCAGCAACAAATTAAACTGCATAAAAATGTCAAACAATAAAATAAAATAAATAATACTTGCATTTTCACTACTGGAAAATTCATCAATATATAAACTTGTATTCCCCTTCGATGGATAATTTGTTTGATTTTAAAATTAAACCTAAAATTAAAAACTAAAAAATATAATAGAAATATAATTTTCCACTTATTTTTTAAATGACAAAATAAAATAAACACATTTAAATAAATATACAATATATATAATAGAAATAAATAATATATATAAAAATAGTTAAAAATGACAAAAGAAAAATCACTAAAAAATAAAAATAAAATACAGTACTTTTATTATCTAGGACAGAACAGGTCTGTTTGAGGTGAACCAGCATCTTACCCTTCTTCCTGACTGACTCCTCAGACTCTGGCTTGCGCGTGACTGACACCACCTTCATCAGGAGGTTATTCCCGCCCTGCCGTATGAGTGACACCACCTGCTTGTGTCCCACTTTTACCACGTTTACACCATTCACCTGAGAGACAAATCACAAAGAAATCATAAGCGACACATCGCAGAATCATGACACAGCTGAAACTGTAACCCCTCTGGGTCCGCTTCCACCATGAGCAGGTCTCGAGCCCAGGTCTCCGGCATGGGAGGTGGGCGCTCTACCAAGGAGGCTAAAGGCCATGACCTCTAGCGTCAATCGGTTTACCTGCACAGCACTTACTTGCTGGTCTCCGCTACACAACAAACATGGCTGTATCTTAATATGCTGAAAATACGAAACACGATGAATAGCAGATACAGAATGATCTGGGATATCAGCGGACAGACTAATCTCGTACCTCAATCAGGAAGTCACCAGTCCTTAGCCCCGCCCTCCAGGCCACGCCCTCAACATCCACAGACTCCAGGTACTGCAGCGCAGGAAAGGCAGGTGTGGGTGTAAACTCTTCGATGGGCGTCTCCGCTACACAAACACAGAGAAACACATCATCACATTATTGGTGCTTAGACTCTTTGTGAAGTCAATGAATGGCTTACGTATATAATATAAATATGTGTCTAAATAAATCTCTAAGTGTTGTCTTTTTAATCTTCAAGGAAGTCATAGTATAAAAATGATAAAAGCAATAAAGAGATTGCTGACACCCATATTCATAAGAGATATTAATGAACCATGTGGGTAACAGATGGCATTAGGAACTCATAACTCCTACCCAGGATGGTGCCACCCCAGAGACTGGGCACTAACACACACACACACACACTACTCATAGACCCTGCTGATCTGTATGCGTTGTCAAACACAACTGTCTAATAATACTGTTGACTCACCACTATATGTGCTTCAGAAATATCAAAAAATGAACCACCAGTGACCGTGATATTTGATGTAATGAAGTTAAAACTCACTTAACAGAGCCGCATCTGTAAAGCACACACACTGTTGCACTACTGATATGCATTTGAACAATGATAAATGATTGTAGATGTGGGATGGATGTTATTTCAGAGTAATATTAATTTTCACTCGAGAAAAAATAATTTTGCTTAAATGCTTGGGTTTGTATATGGAATCCTATATTGGCTATTCATTGGAAAAAAATCTTCACTGTACATTCTTTATATGAATCTTTTAATCATAACTAGAATATTTAAAATTTACATTTTGTTTCTATTCAAATGCATATCAATATAATAACTATTATTAACTACTGGTAATTAGTGTTAAAACAGCAACAGCACATATAATAATAATAATAATGTTAAAAAAATCTGTGATGTATTTTTTTGTAATTTCTGTGACAGGACAGACCAGAACTGACAGGAAGCAAAGTGCTCCTGGTCTTATATGCACGTCCATGAAGTCTTGCTACATTCTGATTGCTGAGTTTTCACAAGCCAAACAATTCTCAGATTCAGCTACTTTTTTTTATGCAAATGCATCACATTACAAAACTAAAATGTGTTGCTTATAGTGTTTTGTGCTGATTAGTTTATTTGTGAAAGCAGCTTGAACTCTGACAGTAAGAGCAAACCGAGGCCATGAACTCGTCTTACCTTTAGCTCCCCGCAAGACGAAGCCGAATCCCTCATTCTCCTTCTTCTGGAGCACGGCGTTCTTCTCCTCGATGATGTAATCACTGGACATAAGAGAGAGCAGGACAGTGAGGTCAGACTCCAGCACCATGCCTGTATCAGGACCACCTGGACGTACCCCCACACACCGCTACCCTCCCTGATCCCTGTCCCGCTCCGCTGATGAGCCAATCAGGTTAAAAGCTGAGGCTGTGAGAGTGTGGATGCTATGAAAAAGCTCAGGTGGAAGCTCCTGTCCTTCTGTTTGACTCCAGCGAAGCCTCTTTATCTGCATTAGGAGATTGGACCAAATGCTAATATCCAGCCTCTTATGCTATTAAATGAAAGGACAGACAAATGAGGGCCTTCAACTCTTTCCACCGTCCAACTCCGAATGCAGTAGAGAGACAAAAACATCCTTTAAAAGCCAGAAATGTACAAAGACAATGTCAACCCTGAATGCATGCCTTAAAGTGCAGCCCATCAGTGATGAAAAGATGGCACGAGTGCTCACAAAAGAGAGCGAGACACACAATGGATCTTTTTCTGTGGTGGTCTCTTCCCTAGCACACACACACACGGTCCATCTGTCTGGGATGCATGGAGATAGTTATCATCAGTGTGAACAGCAGGGACAAATCTGTTCTTCCTTACTCATGTGAGCCACAGTTACCCGCCTGTAGACACCATCAGCCCCCCGCCAACACACACATACAAACAGCGCTCTAGACATACAAATATCACTTCACTAACCTCACCGCTATGATTAACTGTGCTGCATTTGCATGACATTTGGCAGACGCTTCTATCTAAGACAACCATGCTTAATGCGAGACACTACAGGTGAAAAGGGTACAAATTGTAATTATTGTAATAGATATCACAGTTGAATAATCACAGATGTTTTGTACGTTTTCTGAAATGTTATGTTTGAATTTGAGGCATTATGTAATTGGTAAAACTGCCTCTCCCTCTCCCTGGTCTTCAAAAATGTCTAAAATTAATTTAGTGACACTCTTATGGAAATACAATAATAATATTTTGTAATTATTTTTTTTAATCTGTCAAATCTTTTAATTGTGTGTGATAAATCAACATCTCAGGTTACGAAAAAGGACGTTGATTTTCATACATGTCCTCACACCGGGACTAAAAGCATGATTACTATGCAATTTGGGAGACATAAAAAAGGAATAGGGAATTAAATTATATTCAACATTCTATGAAATAAGACATATTTTTAAGAAAATCTGGTCAATTATTAATCCTATTATTACACTTCTTTTTTCACTTCTTTTTTTTTTTAAAGCATTTTCAGGAGAGAAACTAATTTTTAACATGTTTTAAGGAATAAAATGCAATATAAATCAGATAAGGGATATATGACCCCTCTGTAAAGATGGTTTGGTGTTTGTAAGAGCTACTGAAGTGCATGAAAAACATTTAAAAAATAGGGCTTATGTATTGTAAACAGTGCTTCAAATGTTTTCTCTGAACTAGTTACAGAAGCAAAATAGCCTAAAATCTCAAAATTGCATAAAAAATGTGTTAAAATAAAAATACATCCTATTTATTTTCTAAATGCATTTTCTCTGTCATATTGTAAACAATGTGTGTTTAAATAAAAAACTACTGGTAGAGATCATTTTGATTAGAATAAAAAATGCATTTCTCACAATGTATTCTTTTAGGTTTCACTGACAGAAGTCAAACAGGTTTGAAATGATGCAAGGGCGAGTAGCAATGACTTTTTTTAACTACCTGTTTAAGTATTCCTAAACTTATACAGAAACAACAGCATCTCACCCGTTTCTTCTACTGTACCAAACATGAATATTTAATGGAGTCATTATAAACTAGTCTGTGATTGGTTATCTGTTGCTAAACAACTTGCTGTAATATTCAAGCACTGCACTGATTCACACTACTTGCCTTCAGGGCCAGCAGAGGGTGTAAAAAGACATTAATCCAAAGTTAATCGTAGTGTAAAAAGCCATTTACAGTGATATGGATCAGTTTGGGTTTTCCCTAGGAATCAAACCCACGACCTTGGCGGTGCTGGTGCCACGCTCTGCCAGTCAAGCTAAAGAAAAAGATGTTCATTTTATTACAGCAAAATCTATATCTCTAAACACAGCAGCTCATTTATAACAACTCCCAAACCATCTAAAAATCTGTTTTACAAACAGAGCATAATAAAGTCCTTGTGAACAGCTGCTTGTGTGCTGATTGCAGAATAATTACCACAAACGACTAAAAGCTGTCTATGTGATCACATGAGACCAGAGCAACGACTGGTGTCTGTATCATCAACTATTAGAAGAAATCTCATCTCTCTCTCTCTCTCTCTCTCTCTCATACCCCGAGGGTCTTCATCACTGATGCATTAGGAGTGACAAGAATCTAATTAAGCAGTGGAGAATCAATTAGATCAATTACAGATGATTCGGTGTCGTTAGCGCCTCGGGTTAACGAAACGCTTTGTCTTACAGAACAGCAGTCACCCCTGTGATAACATCAGTGTATGGTCGGGCGTCTGGAACTAGCATTTGCTGTAGTTTTGTTTACGAACAAAATCCCAGACAAGCCACATTAAACTGGGACGGTGGAATATTTGGGTTGCATTTCTCATTAGCTATTTATGCAAACGCAACAAACATCAAAAACTTAATATCTCTTTCCTTACAATATCATATTAAATCCTTGGCAATACCATAGTAAAAATAGTAGATTATA
>JAUMHR010000075.1:16499610-16516352 GCA_032361145.1 Enteromius fasciolatus | reverse complement strand
TTAAAACTAACATAATATGACCTTGTTTTCCCCCCTTTTCTTTTACTTTGAACAACAATGGAGCTATACTTCACATATCTTCTGGGGTTTCTTCTTAGCAGAAACTAAAGAAGTGTTTTGGAAAAGTCAGCCTTGGATGGTATTTATTGATTAATTAAAACTTAATAAAAGTAGATTTGAGCTGTTTCAAATTGTGAAAGCTGAGCGTCCCGTGTTCGTAGACCCTGGACGCCGTTTCTTCCTGCGTGAGGGGAGACAACAGGGGAGAGATACACTATTTAATTTCGTGGTGTATGTGTCACCAAAGGCTTAGGGGTCGTTCACATGCAGCGCGTTTTTTCCCTGAATTGTTAGGTTTGTATGCGTACTGAACCGAAAGACTCGTACCGAACGGTTCAATGCGATTACGCGTATCGTTACACCCCTAATATATATATATTAAAAGTTAGTCACTTTGAATAAATGTGCACAAATCTAAAAGTGTGCTTTTGAAGCACTGTTTCAGCATTTAGAGTCAAAATATTTGGAGCAACTATAAGAACAGCAGCAAAACTATATTAAAAATATAGTATATTCTAATAATATATTAGAAATATAACATTTAATACAAAAGTATAATCCAACAATATAAATAATCACATTTTAAGGAAATTTAAAGCAAAATTCTAGAGTATGAATGTTAAACCTGACATTGAAGTGAATCAAACAAGCTGCAAGCACTGGTATACTGGCACAGTTAAAACGGCAAATTCATCTGAATTCTCATGTTGTTTGATTTTTATATTACCGACAGAATAATATTTAATACAGTATAAATATTTAAGATATTGCCCAGCCCTAGTATGCAAATGTGTATCTGTGTGCCACTTCTTACCAAGTCGAGGATCAAACTGTCTCATCTGGACCTCCTCCACACAGTCTGCAGGAAACCAACCGGTTCTTCCTTTCACCGTCCCTTCCCAGAAACCTCCTTCTCCTATACTTAACACTGAGAGAGAGAGAGACAGAGCGAGACATTAATTATCATCTCATCAACACGTACTTGGCTGTTGATCACACACAGATCCCCATACAATTAGCTAACATCCTAGATGATAATAAATAAATAAATAAGTTAGTAACTGATTGAATTTGCATCAACTGTAAAATCATATAAAGTTGTGTAAAAACACACAAGCAAAGTTTACGATACATTCTCATTTCGATGTGTGGTGTGTGCATGAACGTGATCTCAGCACGCATCCAAACATCTTTTTCCTTTCGGGAATAAGCTTGAAGAGAGAGCACAGATAGATGACGTGAGTTGAATGACGGTGCAGAACACTGTGTTTAACCAGAAACGGATTCATCTACTGACGTTCTACACTAACCGAAGAAACACATGTGATGACCACACCAGAACATATACAGTCACATGCACGTCCTTCAGCATTGTAGTTGCTAGGATACTGCAGTTTAAACGTAGTGTGTGTATGAGTTTTGTGTGTGTTTATGTGTGTGCAAAAAGCGCAGGTGGTACTCATAAATCAATAAGCAACAATGAAACTGTGTGCTGTGTATTGTGCACATACACACAGGGTTTCTTTCATGCTGAAGTCAGCCTGATCTCACAAGATTCTGTGTAATGACTCGTAACGCAAAATTCTGTGTTAGTGTCACGGAATCATTGAAACTTCTGTGATGGGCTTACGGAAAAGATTCGAATGTAAGTCAGTGACCGGATTCATGGGCACCCCATCAGAATTTTGTCCCACCCTGCCCCCCACTACTTATCAGCCAATCACGAAATTGTTGAGATACAATTGTTGTGAAAAAGCATGAGGGATAGCGGCTCCCTGATAACCTGTTAACTTTCACTTTGGCGTACAGTACTCTGTGTAAAGGGAGAGCATCTACACAAGATATTCGTCAATGAGCTCAGCATCTGTTGATGGTCTTGTTAGTGTAGTGCAGGGTATACGCGCTTCTTTATCAGTCGGCTTTGCATTCCCACTTTTAAATCTCCTCTGATTGGCACTCCATAATGTCCTACATTAGCAAAATCATGACAGTCCACATGAATAGCCCATGAAAAATAAAAACACCCATGAAGACACAGTGATGCGGTGAGGACGTGCTGGCTTCCCTTTAAATATGACTGACGTTTGCGCCCGTGCCCGCTTTGTCCCGGGAGTGACACAGATGCAGCCTCTTCAGGCACGCAAGTGGTAAAATAAAAATAGCTAATAATCAGTACAAAAAAATTATTATTTTTTTTTCATAATGATCCTAACTCTGTGAAGCAGCAGACAAGTGAAAAAGGTGCCAATACTATTGGCCCATTTTGGGAAGAATTAAATTCAAGAAATGTCACTGATTTTAACATAAGGCTTTAAAATAAATAAATAAAATAAATAAATGGGGACATAAATTAAAAGTATATCCACTGTCCATGGACCACTATACCACTGCAAACTTGGACTGCAGCAAAGACTAGTTGGGCTTCTTTGCCAGCGGTTACATTTTCCCCCATGAGTTAAAAGCTTGAAAAATTTAATATAAATGAAATTTCACTTAAATATTTTTATTAAAATGTTTTGCTTTCTACCATAAAACTGTGCTGGATGTTAAGGAGGGCCACTGGCAGGAAGTCTTTGAGTGACTGTATATATTTTAGGTATGGAAATGAGTTTTGGTATTTGGGATATGGTCACTGTACTTGGTTTTGCACTGGCCACTGGGCTAGTTTTGTCAGCTGGCAATCATTTGTAGAGCAGATGCTCTCAGCTTAGAATTGTAACTGAACCATCATTTTTATATTTATAAAAATATACAGACCCCCAGTCAATGTTCGACGATTCCGTGACACGAAGAATTCTGTGAGATCAGGTTGGCTGAAGTAGATCTTTAATTGCAGATCGCTCAAACAGAGCACATAACAAATGCAAACCACACACTTTGTCTCGGTGTGTCTTTCAGTCTTTTAGTGAAGTATTTGCTCCCTCTGGCCATGATGAAAGTGCTGCTTGATGGTCTACAAGGCCAACTGACCCTTCACTAAGCTCCGCCCCCTCAGTTCCTGCTAGAGCATCCCATAGGAACGAACTGGAATGAACAGAATTTGAAGTATTTTAATGTAGAATTCACAGAGAAGATTTAATTTCAGTATGAAATCATGGCAACAGTTGTCAATGCATGATCGTACTGTATGATTTATGCCTTATTATGTCCTTTATGAAGTCTTGCTTTGTTTTTTGTGTGTTCTACAATAGGTTTCCATGCTTGGGTAACACTTTAGAATAGATAACACTTGTTAACAAATAACTATGACTTTTCCCTCATTAAATTCTTAATTTGCTGCTTATTAATAGTGCAGACGTTGTTAAGTTTAGGTATTGGGTGGGATTAGGGACGTAGAATTAGGTCATGTGGAATAAGGAAACAATATGTGCTTGCTTACTACTAATAAACGGCTAATATTCTAGTAATATGCATGCTAATAAATCTCTAATAGGTGTAACTGTAAAATAAAGTGTTACTATTTAGCAATATCTTGATAAAAACCCTCCCTCTGTGGCTAATGTGTTGTGATTGGCAAATGCTCCAGATATAACACACCCCTTACCATAAATGTTTTATCTACTCAGCTGTAAATATTAATGATGCCAGCAATTTTGACATTCCAATTTGAGCCCAATCCAGCGGTATGTTTTCATATCTTTACAGTCTACTGTCTCTAGCGCAGCTCAACCAGGCCTCTTCCTTTTTTTGTGCATATTCTGTGCGCAATAATTATTTAAATGACCAACATTACCAGGGTGATGATCTAGCCGGCAGCACAGCCATTAGAAAATTATCACACACACAAATGACCTGAGTAACAGATATATACTGATATAGAAATATATATATATAATATATAATTTATATATATAATATAAATATAATATATATATACAATTTTCTGGCTATATTTTGTGAAATTATATGTATGTGTGTATTTTTTTATTTTCTTTTTTTTTACAAACAATACACACATAATTTATCTGATTTTTCATATTTTAATAATTTTCTAAAAAGAATGCGTGTGTGTATATACTGCTTTAAATTGTTTTTGTTTTTGCAAAAAAAATGAATAAATTTTACATTTTTTAAAATTTGCCACAGGTTTTACCCATTTCTCAGTAAGATTTATACTCATTTAAATTACACAATAAAATGTAATATGCTCCCTTATTCTTTTATATAGTTCAATATGTACCATAATAAGCATTTATATTTACATTTTAACATTATTTCAACCAAATTTTGACATTTTATTCTCTCCCCCAAAATGTCTAAATCTTAAAAGTGGATGCTTTACTTACATTTAAAGTGCTTTTTTGGACATAAAATTACTTTTTTTTTTTAAATGTCTCTGATGCATCTTTGACTCATATACACACACACACACACAGATCATTTCTAACCAAGCCTATTATTTAAGTATAAAGCTTAACTAAATGTTAAGTAAAACTTTGGTAATGAAGTGATGAAAATTTGGTGATGAAGCTAACATTACAAAATATAAATGCCACACAATTTACTTATAGAGTATCTAAGCATAAGTGACATGTGTGCAATCCTTTTGACACGTCCTGGAGGATCAACTCACCCTCTTTTAACCACAAAGACTACAAAGAGCAGCGTGTCCATGCAGACGTTTTTCGGCCTGTGCGTGTCTTACATAACCGATCACTCAACGGATTCGTACAAGTGTGTTTACAAAGTAGCAGGAGTGGGCCCGCCGGACCTCTCCAGCCCTGCCGCATGCCCGGACACGCTTGGCATATTGGAAACAGGCCTTCACACATACTGGCAAACGGCACCATGGGAGAAACACTCGCCAAGCTCTCAGTGTCAGTCCCTGACCATCAACAAGCAGCCGACTGAGGCACTCTGCCACGGCAAGCTCTTGACAGAAGGACCGTTGTTTCTGAAGAGAAGGGCCTGAAGTGTGTGTGTGTGTGTGTGTGTATAAGCATACAGGAGAGTGTTGCTTTTTCGGACGCTGAGATACCATCACAACTCTCTATTCTTATCAGCTTGAAAGACTCATTGAGTCTTAAAAAGGATGAAAGGAGAACGAGTTATTCAGCTAGCATGTAACTGTGCACAATAAGAGCTTAACAAATACAGACGCCGTGTAACGAGCGCGATTCTTTAATCGCTGTTCAGCATACATCAGATGTGAATGAATGGAGCTGGATATCGCAAAGGACAGAAGACACTCATTCAATCATTTACAGCTCATTCACAGGTAAATGACACAACTGGGCCAAATCACAGATGAACGAGAGATGTTAAAAGAGTCCGAAGTACACAGTGAGAAGGAAAAGATCAACACAAACACAAAGAGCTTAAAGCTTGCATAAAAATAATGTTGTTTTTGAACAGCTTTTCAAACAAATACACGCTATTGTTCAAAACTCAGCATTTTTTTAAATAAAGCTATGCTTTTTATTTAACAAAGCTGCATTAAATTGATCAAAAGCCACAGTAAAGACGTTTTAAATTACTAAAATGATTTTATTTTTCATGTTAAATGCTTAATTAATGCTGTTATTTGTTTTTTTCTATTTATCAGAAAAAAATATTGTAAATTCTACAAAAAAAGTAAGCACCGCAAATGTTTTTAACACTGCTAAAAATAATATGTTTCTTGAAAACGACTTATGAAAGCAAATTTGGAAAATTAAATTATTCACAGAAATAAATTTTGTTGAATAAATGACGTTTTTAAAATATTTTTACTGTAGGAAATGTATAAAATATGTTAATGGAACATGACCTTTTTGCTACAAATATATCCAGTGACTTTAGACCGGTTTTGTGCTGCAGGGTCACATATACACTTTTATTTTGTGCAGTACTTTAATGTGTGTGTCTGAGTATTAGTAGGAAGTACATGTCAAGGCCTCTTCTGCACTGCCAGTGAAAGGATCACAGTTGCCCTGTGTGTGTGTGTGTTTTCTGATCTGTTACCCATCTTATTAACGTGATATGTAATAAAGTTTAATCTGAGCGAGCATACCGCCGGTTGACTTGAGATGCACGTCAATCACATGCTAATCAGCTGGGTTCAATTCTGCGCTCTCTTTTCGTTCTATAAATAGAATGATAGCCGCAGCTCTAAATTTCCAGGCCACTTAACTGCGATAAGCCTCTCTTTCTGAGAGAGAGAGACAGGGTGTATCAAATCTAATCATTTGTCTCTAATAAATCCCACTGCTCAATAACTTTCATTAAAGCAACCAAAAGCTAAATGGCAAATGCTAAATTGCTAGAACTGCCAGCTCCAGGAACGATGGTATCCATGAAAACATCTGGTTTGTTTAAAGCATTAAATAGCTTGACGGGTAAAAGCAAGGTCACATTACGCATTTGGCCACACTTACTACGATATTCATGCTATGGTATTTTTTCATAACTATGCACAAGTAATAAACACATTTACTTTAGTAATTATGTTGTTTAACAGGCTGTGATTACACACACTTATTGCTATTGTAATTATATTAATGTGCAATGTGTGCGAGGTGATGCAATGTTCGAACCAATCAAATAGTGTGCCTGAATAAAAGGGTACAGCATTTTTGTCCCAGTCTGACACGGCTCCACCTAATTGGCTGGAATTAATGCTAAAAGAAGAAAAAACGCCAAACCCAGACAAGCTGACAGTGTGTAAACAAGGACCGTAAAAAACAAGAAATGCTCTTATGAATTAATGTAATTACAGGCCTGGAGGAAAAGAGGTGGGCTGGAAAGTTTCATTCATGGGATGACTAACAAGAGGCGGCCTATTTGAGACATGCAAAGTGCAAATGAAGAATTAAATGAATACAGTCACTTAGTGACGTGAATGTGATGCCACAGCAGGTATTTCTTTTATTTTGTCAGAAACAACAATCCAATTATTTTATTGAAAAAATACTATCGCAAAGTATGCTTGACTGTGTCATACTGTATGATTCAAGGATAATTAATGCGATTGACCTTTTTGTGCTGACTGCTTAGATATCTGGTTTAACTGCAATTTTATTAACTGAAATGTTCATTTGACTGATATTAGATGCAATATTACTCGTTTCTTTATCAGAACAGATTTGAGCATGCAATTTAGCATTTCATCACTTGCTCACCAATGGATGCTGTGCAGAGAATGGGTGCCGTCAGAATGAGAGTCAAAACATCGCAACAATTCACACCACTCCAGTCCAGCAGTTAAAGCCTAACGAAGTGGAAAGCTCATAGGCAGAGCATGTGTGGCCATAGAGACTGTGACACATTAAATCTATTATGTCTGTTGCTAACAAAGTGAACGTGAAAAGACAGTGGTGATTGCAGAATTAAATTAAGATCTGCTCATGTTGCACTGCATTTCATTTTGGGTGTTTTTACAGTGTTGCACATTTCAACCAATCACACACAATTCTGTTGAGCTTAGGAACGCAATGGCCAATCAGAGGTGTCCAGATGAGTCAACTTTTGTTGAGAGCATGCATGTTTGACTGAATGCCAGACGCTTGCAACACTGTATACAGCTTTAGTGATTCTAATGATAGTTTTGTTTTTTGAGAGTGCTTAAACTCGTGAAGTTAATCTTAATGTCACTTTCTATATATGATTTATTTGCCGTTTTAAAAACTGTGGAAAGGAAATATAGGCTAAACTCAGTGCCATTAAACCTTTGGTTTGCCCACATATCTGGTTCTTGGAAAATAAAAAAAAAACATGGGTTTTAGTATGCTTAATACATTTGGTTGCTTTTAGCCTTACCCTGGAGTTAATTCACCCTCTGCCTAAGGAAAAGCTGCATTATGTATTAACTTGGTCACCACTTCTGGCCAAAATATGAATCCATAATCTATAAAAACAATTCCTCCAGTGAAATAATCAACCCACTTTTGACCTTTCACACCAGAATCCACTGATATATTTGTTTTGAACACCCTTGAACTCAGTTATGTACAGTAAATAGTGATTATTATGTGTATATTCCTCTCCCGATTCAGATTTTTTTACTAGACATGGATAGAGAACATGTATTTTAGCCTGAAGTTTGAAGCAAAAACAACAACAACAAACAAAAACACAACAAACTCTCATTTCTGATGGCACCCATTCACTGCAGAGCAAGTGATAGAAACTGATGAAGAAACTCATCAAACTTGGATGACCTATGGGGTAAGCACATTTTCAGGAAATATTCATTTTTGTGTGAACTATTCCTTGAAAAACAAAATGACAAAGAGCAGTGGGGAAAATGAACACCGAATGGAGATGACATCAGTGCGAATGCTAAGTGAGATCTGCGTGCATGCAAAATGGAGTAAACATGCATGTAAAAATCCTAGAAAAAACAAGTCCCTCAAGTCCCATTACCGGTGTGTGTGTTTGAGAGTGCTTTGACCTGCGCTTTTGCATTTATCAAAAAGCCATTTCCAAACGGAAACACTTAAAGAAAGCAATAAGCAGAAAACACGACTCCATAAAAGCCTCGGCGATGCTCTGAGCCGCTGAAATATCAGATGACTTGTGCTCACTTCAGTCATGTCAGAATCATCAAAGGAGTCCTTTATAAAGATGCTTCGGGTAAAATCCACCATCATCCACATAAACGCCATCATGTGAAGCTATCTGAAAGACGCAGCTTTAAATACAGGTAAAACTTTCTCTCTCGTGTCTGATCAGCAGACAGAGCTCACACACCTGCTGCGAGAGCCACCGAATGATCAGAGAGGTTTGATATTCAGTGGAAGGATCTCCAGCTGACTGTCCGTCAGGTTAATGAAAGAAAAATGCCTGAAGTGTTCTACCGCAACACACACATACACACACACACACACACACACACACACACTCGTTTCAGAGGGGTGCTAGCTGATGGTCTCGCTTCCCATTTAATTCAAGAGTGCTTTGTGGTTACATTACTAAAGCAACATAGTTCAGCTCAACAGAAAGTATTTGAACTTTTGATTCAATGATAGGAAATTTGGACTATGAAATCTGATGAGCAGTTTTCAAAGATGCTGAATAAACTGATTTCTAAATTGTAATAATAATTCACTTCAAAAAAGTCATCTGATAATTAAAATAGCTTACAAGACATTTATTTGTTTTGGCTCAACATGAGAGAGCGAATTAATTTTTTCCCCAGATGTACTATAATGTTCCTTTAAACTTATAAATTAAATGAAAATAATATATAAATAAATAAACTATATACACAATAGAGTGTAGATCGGGTTGCATTTTTCTGTCCGAGCCCGGCCCGCGTCCGTCAGAGCAGGAACCAAACCCGACCCAAGCCCGACAGGCATTAAGATATTTATATCCGAGCCCGATCTAATTTTTTCTCACTGTAATGACACATGCACTTTTTTTGTTTGGAAAGCCCGCTTTTATTAAGCAACTTTAGGAAGGCATTCGGAAATGTCAACAGATGTGAGCATGCACAAACCGAACCAGAGCATCCTTTCTAAATATCTGTCCGAACCTGGCCCAGTCCGTCGGGTACCATCGGGCTCGGGTCAGGTATCCATCCTCTAATACACACACATACTGTACATCTATAGTTTATATATAAGTTGAATAAGTTTTCATTTAGCTGTGTGTGAGTGTTTATTACTCACTATGACACTATGCATTAGGAAAAAAAAGAATGCAATTTATAGATTAAATTCTGGACCTTGTATAAAAGAAGTGATAATCTGGGTATATAGTACTGGAGCCGCTCTGTCTGAAGGCAGCAGGGCCGTTCAGCTTTGAATAATATCTCAGACTACATCGTTTTAGATATGCAAATCTGCAGAGTCTCTTGCAACTGCCAAATCGTTTACGGCTATGTTGAGTATGCATCTCAATTTGGCTATATCTTTTCCATAGGTGATTATCCTTTCAGTGATCATTATATCTAGCACTGCACACTACTGAGAATTTGTGGATGAGTGATTGTTTCGAATATTTGCATGCAATACACCACCAGCCCTGAGGACAGACGGACCAAACACGCTTCCTCACATATTCAGCCAGTTGTTTGACTATTAACACTAGAATATCTGTTTTCCCGATTGTGATAATTAAAGACTATTGGCCTCATTTGGCTGTGAATGCAGTGGTGGGCATTTTCCAGCATCGCCCGAGGACACTTTGTTTAGGGAAAGTTTCCTGCTGATTTAATGGTTTGCCAGAGATAATTGGATTTGCTGTGTCAATAACGGTACTGATACTCGTTACATTTATTTTGCTTTTTCAAATGTAGCTGGCGGTACACGTGACTGCAGTCCACAGGGTTATTGACATATGAATTGTGATCTAGATCGGCAGCCTCTGGCAGTGAGCGTACTGGTGTATGTAATAATCTCATTTGCATACAATCATAATTAAAAGCTAACAGGAAGTGGGCCGGGTGGAGAGTGTGTGTGTTGTGTAGTTACAGTGGTGGGCAGCAGAATGCTGACTCTGGTGGTACTGTATGTGTGCGGCGCATTACAACAAGCTCAGTGCTTTATTCAATATCCACGACAGCCCGTCGTCTCACATACACCACTGCTGGGCTCTTACTAAATAAATCTGCTGATCCCACATGCCATACACTGCCTGATGATAACTCTCTGTGATATTTTAGAGCCCGTCTCACAGGGAATTATGGGAACTGAAGTTCAGCGAAATTAGAAAAGAGAAGAGAAGAGAAGACGAAGGATGAGACAAGACAATAAAACAACAAATATGAGTACACTGTACAAATTTACGGTAAGAAAACTGGCAGCTGTGGTTCAACCGTAAAAAATACAGTAATAACATCTTAGGCTTTATGGTTTTAAATTAAATTTACAGTTAAATACCGTAATTGAAAGGTAATTGATGTTTTTATCCCACAATTCCAAATCTTTTTTTTTTTCTCACAATCACAAATGATTAAGTCAGAGAAGTGGGATATATACTGTGAGAAATATAGTCAGAATAGCGGGATTTAAGAAATAAAAGAATGACAAGATACATTTTTCGCAATTCAATAAATAAATAGAGACAGACGACTAAAAGAGATGATCCATTACGAGATGAAATTAGGAAAGAAAGAAAGAAAGGCAATTAGAATGAGAAGAATCAGAAGAGATGAGAAAAGAAGAGAGACAAAAGAGATGACAAAGCTAAAAAAGAAAAAAACAATAAGGAAAATGGCAAAAGGATTCTCTGTAATTGTTTAAAAAGAAGAAAGGATGTGAGTTTAAGCGGAAGGCAGAGAAGCGAGTGTCACTGAGGTAAAGAGTGAACAGCAGAGATGAGAGAGAGTCACGACTCCACAGAGAAGTGCAGTGGTGCAGTTCTGTGCTCATTGGTATGCTGAACCCTCGATGAAGAGAGAGAGAAGGATAGCGTTTCTCAATGATATCATCAACAGTCTAAAGGCACTAGGACTGAAATAATGCCCAGGAATCCCTCTTCTTCTCATCTCTTTCCTTCTGTCTTTCTTTCATTCTATTTTTACAGCGTTCACCTTTTCCCTCCATCTCTCTCGAGCCCCAGGGGTGCAGCCCGAAATAGCCTGGCTTGGAAGTTTTATGACTCCAACCTCAGAGTCTCGCTGCATGCCCAAACTTCACGTCACCACCTTAATCTCTCCTTCACACGCACACACACACAGCTCAACAAAGGGGATGATGGGAGATGTGAACAGCAGCTGCTGGGCTATTGGGAGCATTGATAAGCACACGACTAATGCACCGGATGAGAAATATTCAGATCGGTGTTGGGAAGCTACTTTCAAAATGCATCTACAAGCTACTCATCTTGTAAAAATTAATTTTCTGAGTTTGTGGATTATGGGTGATGTCAACAAAAAAGAAACGTTTTTCTTTGGAAATACCAATAAAATTTCCTATTGAGTTTAAAGTAATCCAACTACAGTAAAAGTAGTAAAATTACAATACTACAACAATATATATATAATTATAAGATTATATGCGCACAGTATAATATATACACATATACAATTGTTCAAAGTTGGAGGTCAATCAAATTTTGTATTCTTTTGTTTAATTATTTTATGTTCACCAAGGCTGCTTTTATTTGATACCAAACTGCGGAAACGGTAATATTGTGAAGCATTATTAAAATAACACTGCTCCATTTAAAAATATTTTAAAATTGCAATTTATTCCTGAGATAATAAAGCTGAATTTTCAGCAGCGCTTTTTTCAACAAGTACTGTAAGTGTGATGTCAGGAGAACGTTTCTACAGTGTTGCTTTTTGAAACTTAACTATTGTGTCACAAAATACAAATGATGTTTTTAAAGATGTTTTGGAGAAACGGACAGCCACAGAGGAAGAGAGAGAGAAGCTATCTGTCCACATCAGCTCTGGTCATAATGACGAGTCTCCTTGCAGTGTCTCTAAGCACTCAGCATTATTCCTCAGCTTGCGTCTCCACCACATTCACTCCAGAGCAATTACGTTTAGATGCTGGACGGACGTAGACGTCGTGAGAAAACAGAAAGAGAGCGAGAAAGAAGGTAAGAGAGAAGATTGTGAGAAAAACGAGAGAGCCCTTAAAAAGCCAACACATGAGCTGCATATCAAAGCAATGTATTTGCTGGAGCTGGAGGGAGGCTGCAGAACACGCGAGAGGTGAAAGCATGCAAGAGCAGCTGGGAAAGTCCTTTTGTGAAGCCGTCTCTAATTTTCTGGCTTTAAATTGAAGCACGAAACCCACGAGCCTCAAAAAAGCAACCCAGGACAACAGCATATCCCAAAGCCACCCTTAAAACACATTTACAATTGTCCCTCTTGAACAGTGTTCTCGTTTTGAAGAATGTAAGAGGTTCAGCGCTGCAGGCACATCGCCGCTGGGTGGTCATGATTATTAATGTTACCAATGATTACGTCCTAGAGAAAATTCTGAAGCAACAGTGTTGCTTCAGTGCTGGACTGTGTTATGGGGTTATAAGGAGTCCCCGTCACTTTTGACCAATACATTTCCTAGTTATTTATGATCAAAGAGATTGTACCCCCAAAAAGACCACCGCCAGCCAATAAAATATGCATAACTATAAAGAAAGAAGGAAAGAAAATGGTAACACAACTTTTCCCTCAATATTTTCTTATTTGCTTCTTATTAATAGTTAGTAAGGTAGTTGTTAAGTTAAGGTATTGGGGAGGATTATGGATTATGTAGAATAAGGCATTAATATGTGTTTATTTAGCACTAATAAATGGCTAATATTATCGTAACATGCATGTTAATAGGTGTAATCGTAAAATAAAGTCTTACCAAAATAAATCAATAAATAAAAATGATAATAATTACATTTAATTGTAATTGTAATAATAACTAATTTTATTAGCATACAGTATATAATAATAAGAAATGTCTGTATTAACAATTATATGTATAGTAAAAGCTAAGATCTTGTATTGTTTATTTTACATAGAGACTTGTTTGAATGGAAGAGGATGGACTCGAGCTGATCTAATCAGAAACATACAGGCTGGCAAATAATATCAAACACATATTTTGAATACACATATGTTATGATTTTTTTCGGATTGCTAGATTTATTTACGACCATCGTGTTCTATTCATGATCACTAGTCCCACCGCTTTAATTAGCAGCTTAAAGCAATCACGAAGAGCTTTATGACAATCAATATCACTTACATGCATGTTTCACGAGAAATCCTTTTCAGTTTATATCTTATATCCAAAACAGCCTGAGGTCACAAATCAAACTTGTGAAAATAATAATAAGGATATTTAATAATACAGTAAAAATATTAATAACGTGACACATTTTTACAATTTAAAATGATTTTTTTGGATATATTGGAAAATGTATTCCCGTGATGCAAAGCTGGATTTCATTACAGTCTTCAGTGTCACATGATCCTTCACAAATCATTCTAATATGCTGAATTGCTTCTAAGAATATTTTGCATTATTATTGCATTATTATCAAAATAAAAATTCTGTCATTAACTCCTCATGTCGTTCCGAACCCATAAGACAAAATGAAGATATTTGTGATTAATTTAATGAACTGAAATGATCCCAGGTCCATGTGACATCAGTGGCTCAGTTTTTTAGTTTTGAGATGCTACGCTGCTTTTTGTGCGCAAAGAAAACAAAAATAACTTAATAATTTACTCAATCATTTTTCCCCCTGACTTATGTCTTCCACCCTTCTGGAGATTACTTCTGGGTTACTCCACCCCAAAATGACAAATTTGTCAATCACTTACCCCCATGTCGTTCCAATCCCGTAAAAGCTTTGTTAGTTTTCGGAACACAATGCAAGATATTTTTGCTGAAAACAAGGAGGCTTGTGACTGTCAAACCAACCTGCACTCCAACTAATACACCTGTATAGGCTGTTTGTCCAAATCCCTCAAATACGACCCATCAGAGCATATGCTACATGTTTTCATATTAATGTTTTGTGTCTGCATCAAAATCGTGGTTTCGTGTAGCTAAGTTGGTAGCGTGTTGCGTTATACGATGATATGTAATCATGAGATTCCAGAGAACGCACATGCTCATAAAATATATATGCACTGTAAATCCTGATTTTGCACTGTTTCTGTAAGGGGTAGGTTTAGGTGTGGTCATTCGTTTGAATTACACCTAGTAAAATATGTACAAATTACAGTGAGATCTGTATATAAGTCCACACATTTAAATATTTAAACAAACACGCTTTTTGATCGGTAATGACAGTCACACGTCATTTCATGACGACAGACACAACACGACAGTGTCTTTATTTTTACGCTATTTTCATTTTGGGGTGGAGTAACCCTTTAAGAACGTGTTTGACATAATCAGCGTTGTTAATGTTTGGGGGGGGAGTTTTCTGGAGCTGTAAAATTTTTGTGGAAAGCAAGAGATGTTTTTATGATCATTTAAAATTTGTTAACACTTTATTTTACGGTTACACCTAATAGTGACTTATTAGCATGCATATTACTATTATTGCTAATTAAGGAAATATTAATGCCTTATTCCACATGACCTTATTCTGCATCCCTAATCCTACCCAATGCCTAAACTTAATAACTACCACACTAACTAGCACCAAATTAAGAATTTTGCTAATAGTTAACGTGTTGCGTATTCTAAAATGTTTTTTTTTCTATAATATACATGTTTGGATATGATAAAGTTATATGGTAGTGAATGATTAAATAGTCTTCCTAATGTTTATTCAGTGTACTTGGATAAGTAGGCATTTTATTACACACAAAGGAAAAGCAGTGTTTATTTGGCTCATATAAAAGATGCCCTTGATCAGGTCTGCAGGCACACTACATGCCCAGAGAGCTGCCCTCTCCCCTACTAGTGTGCTAATGAACTAACACAGCCAGAAACAAACAAACCCGCCTTTTGTTTTTCCCTCTTCCTTCCTCCCACTTTTACCTGTTTCTCTATACTAGGTCGATCTTATTATGTGTAATTCGTTCTCTGGCTAATCCTGGGCAGCTTTCCTCATTGATGAGTCAGGCTCTGCTCTGTTTCACGGCGAGGCCCATCAAAGGATTTCTACACCGGGTTCAATCCACCCTTTGTTCTAATCACAGTCGGACTCTTCACCTGCACGTGAGTCCACTCTTTTCCAATATAAGCCATATGGACACACTCCAGGAATTCTGAGCTTACTATTCTCAGCCTCTGACTCAACCACACACACACACACACACACACACACACGGCTATGTGTTTACAATGTACGACTCTGTAAGAATCCGACCTTGCTGGTCGCCTGAACCGAATCACGGCATCTTGTACTTAAGCGCCTAAACTGTCATGATGGCTGCGCAGTTGGACGCGTAAATGTAAACATACAGACGTGTAACAGCGTGTTTCTCTTAAACCTAATTGCCATCGCAGAAAGATCCGGAAAGGGAGCGGACAGCATGTGCACCGGCAGACGGAGCGACAGGCTTTCTTCTCCGAGCTAATGACAGAAATCCCGTAGAGGGGATTTAGGCGATCTGCTTTTTGTTTCCAGCCTTTAGAGCAAATCGCAGTATGTCGGAAAGCAGGGCGGTTTTCCGAACGGCTCTGGGTTGGCTGGAAAAAGAGAGCGCCGTGCTGCGTGGGGCAGTATTAGATCCTGATGGACGTGTTTTGGACAATCTGGTTATGTCTGCAATCATCATAGTGATGTCCTAATGAAGAAAAAGCTCCCGTGAATCACCTCTGAATGCTTGCTGTAGCACAACATTCATGTCTGGTCACCGCCGCTCTGTAAAACTAATGAGTAAACATGTACTGTAAATCCCACCGGTCATCATTAGATTGTCAGATCACATGTTTAAAAAGAGCAGGAAGCCATACAAGGCCATGCAGTTCAGGATTTTATTGCTATTTTGAAACTATAGTAAAACGTAGTGATGACACTTTACAGTAAACATTAGTTAATGCAACAGCTAAAATAAAATTACTTTTAAAAGGGTCAAATGATGCGATTTCAAATGTTCCTTTCTCTTTGGAGCGTTACGAGCTGTTAGTGCAGAGATAAGACCCCTGAAGTTGCAAAGATTAAATTTTCAAAACCAAAGAAAGAAGGCGGAGCTATTATTCTGGCTGTAGTGTTGCTGCGGGCGCCATGTTCTGGAGACACTGTGTATGGAGACGCTACTTTGTTGTGCTTCCAAAAGAGACACGACTAGAAATCAGTGTTAAGTTGTGTTTCAACACTGTTCCAGAACAGTTGAACACAAA
>JAUMHR010000075.1:16475295-16488152 GCA_032361145.1 Enteromius fasciolatus | reverse complement strand
GGTCATGCTGGAGGATGTTGCAGGCAGCAGAACGTTCTCCACGGCGTCTCCAGACTCTGTCACGTCTGTCACATGTGTTCAGTGTGAACCTGCTTTCATCTGTGAGGAGCACAGGGAGCCAGTGGTGAATTTACCAGTGTTCTCTGGTAAATGCCCAGCATCCTGCACGGTGTTGGGCTGTAAGCACCTGTGGACGTCGGGCCCTCATACCACCCTCGTGGAGTCTGTGTCTGACCGTTTGAGCAGACACATGCACATTTGTGGCCTGCTGGAGGTCATTTTGCAGGGCTCCTCCTGTTCCTCCTCGCACAAAGGCGGAGGTAGTGGTCCTGCTGCACTACCTGAGACACTTGTGTGGGTGAAAGCACTGCCAGCATTCAAAAGTCACCAAAACATCAGCCAAAAAACATAGGAACTATGCTACCTGCAGAAGCACTCCTTTATTGGGGGTGTCTCGCCTATAATCTCCACCTGATGTCTCCTCCATTCACACAACAGCATGAGAAACTGATCCTCAGTCAGTGTTGCTTCCTAAGTGGACCGTTTGATTTCACAGAAGTGTGATATGCTTTTAAGCAGTGTATATTAGTGCTGTCAACATTAACAATTCTGAAATATGATCAATTACTAATATATAAATGTAACGAAAGAAGTCCACTGCACAGATAGCGTTGCTGAAGCTGAAAACAAGATGTCGTTTTCCCAGCAGTGCCTCCTACATTAATGAACATCCGTGAGTCAGGCATTATGAATAATATCAGGAGCCAAAGAGAGACTGCCGGCTGCTCACTTGTGTCTTTCTAAGGTCACAGAGGTGCTACAAGAAGAAAAAGTGCACAGGAAATATGAACATTTTTTGACATATGGTGCTGTTACGTCAGAGATGCGTCGTGTGTCCAGCATATGGTTTGTCCTGGCAGTTTCTGAGCTGGCACAAGCAGCATGCTGTCATGGAGCCACCAGATTATAGCAGCAACTCCATCTCCACCAGCATGGGCATCCTGGCACTTAACGGCCACTAATGCACCTGCTGCCCAGCACAGGAATGTGAGTCAGGATGTTTTCAGAAGGAGACGCGTACATGCAGCTGTTCTGGACCATTACATGTCCCAATTACAAACAAGATCTCAATGAATGCATAAATATATTACTAATAGTGTATCAGACATTCATGTACTGTATCTCACAAGGAATATTGAAACATCTTAGACAAAGCTAATTGTTTAAGCACAACTAGGGCCTTCATTGAGTCCTAAGAACTGCAATGAAAAGCAGGTCTGATCAAAAATATTAACAACAACCACAACTTCTATTCAGAATTGTTAAGACCAAGAGATCTGAGAACTGTCAGTAGCAAGACACATCTGAGACAAAGCTCATATATAAATGCAGCATTACTAGGACATTTATTAAGTCTCAAGAACAGCAATAAAAAGCAGCATTTGAGCAATAATAATCACAACAACGAATTCTTTTACGACCAAATGATATGAGCTCTGCCAGCGGCATAAATATATAACTCTTTACTCATGCCACACGCAAATATTCATCTAATGCATGTCTATTTGTACTTCTCTGAAATAATTTTAGTAGCAACATTTAATACAAAGTTAACACTTAAATGAAGCTCCTCTAACTTTTCATGAGCAACCTCCTCTGGGTACAAGCAGAGGAAATGATACTCTATTAAAATGCATTAAGCATTAAATGTGACAGAAGTCAGAATATATGCAATATTCTTTCTGCACAACCTCAAGAGGGAGGAAGGAAACACAGTAACATTGCCATATATGTGTTCAGGGTGCAGATGTGTGAACATGCTGGTAAGGCAGAGTGGAAAGGAAGAGTTACTGAAGGATAAAAACACCAGTGTAGGGGGCTGTGCACGGGACACACACACACTCATACACGCTGGAGGGCAGTGGGATGGATGCAGAGTTCTTTACCTTCCACTGCGTTTGAGTGGTAGTCTGGTTTGAAGCATGAATGGAAACAAGAACAGAACAACACATAAGCCATGAACCTGAGCCATGAGTTCACACGCACACACTACTGCTTTCATTCACACACTCAACAGTGAGTATGAGTTACAACCACATCTTTTAATAGCATAGCATGTAGACAGCACAAATACATGAAAACTGTCTGAGCCGAGTCTCCTCTGGAGCAAGATTCCCTCGCTAGTGCACGTAAGCAAGCGAGCATGTCCCTTACAGCTGAGCGTGAGTGTGTGTGTGATGTGACAGACGGTCTCCAGAGAGCAGTGTTTGACAGACGACAACCCTCCGTCTCTTCCTTCTGAGACATACCAGCACAGATGACATGTTAAAGATGGAACATCATGTGCATATTGCAAAACAGGCAGTCTGTGGGTCACTGTGGATCAGTCCTGTTCATAACCTAGCTCTACAGGCTATTTTCTGCATATAGCAATGTTTATTGGGTCCCCAGCCAGAATATTGCGTATTCCTAATGAAACTTTATAAAGTAATTGGACAGCTGTATATAAAATTTGAACATTTATTTGCAGACTATTTGCAAAAAAAAAGGAATAATAAATCTATGAAATTTTTCTTGATGTATTTTTTGTATTATTAATATATAAAAAGGTTAATTGTGATTAATTGTGTCCAATGTTTATTATGTACATAAAAATACGTATATATTTTAAAATGATTTATATATATATTTACATGTATTTATAGTCATGCAATTTATATTACATGTTCATACATTTAATATATAAACTTAACATTTTTCTTAAGTATATACATGCATGTGAGTGTATGTTATATATACATAATAAAAATATACACTGTACACAAAATATTTATTTTGGATGCAATTAATCATTGTCCAGTGCTATAAAAAAAATACATATTTAATTTAGCACATCAATTTTCTAAATAAAAATTAGAGCTGTATTATTATTTTACAACGAACACAGGGAAAATCTAAATGTTTCTTTTTTTGACAGAATGCCATTTTGAGCTTATCAGACCGATATCACCAGAGATGAACTCAAACAATCCAAACCGCCTTGACATTTCATAACAACAGTATGTCCCATTCCATTACACATGATAATGCAAAAAGCATTTTTATTTGCTAGAAAGTAACAAGACTTATCGGACAGATCCAACTAATCAACTCTAACAGCATGAGAGCCACATTGCAACGCACAAACGGTGACCACAGAGCAAACTTGGCCTAACCCCGCCCCATTCCCAAATGATTGACAGCTGTAAGGTGAACAGCGATTAGCAAGGAAAGGGCACTCACCTTTGACCCTCTCTCCGCGGTTCAGCTGGATCTCTCCCTCTCCCTGCGGCGTGTATGGTTTGACCACAATGAAGGTGCGCCCCGGCACAGCGCTGTAGAGTTTCCGTTTGGGGCCCCGGGCTCCTGAGAGTGTGTGCGAGGGCCCCACGGGAGGAGGGCTGGGGTCCCGCTGGACCGTCCCCGGACTGTAAACAAAAACATAGGTTACCGTGGTGATGCCTGGCAACTGGTAGCCAAATCCGGTGGTCACCGACATGGTCCTGCGAGAAGCATGCGAGCGTGTGAGCGTGCGTGGGTCTCCTCCTCGATATTCCTAAACCGGCCAGGGCCAGCGTCAGGTGAAAGCAGCTCACTCCCTCTCTTCCTATCCCTCTTCTTCTCCTCCTCTGCTCCTCTCTCCTCCTTTCTTCCACCTCTCCTCCCTCTGAGCGCTCCCCGCCCTCCCCCTCGCTCCCGTTAACGGCTGCCTGTCGCGAACGGCGCCGAACGCTCGGGCTGCACTCGCCGCGAGTGGGGCATGTTCACTCCCCGTGGCTCTGGCGCACACGCATACACACACACGCGCGCTGTGACGCGGCTGCGCCGTTTCCCTGTGGCTGGGCTGGTGCGCTCCTGCCCTCATTCTATCCGTATGCGGACGGTCGCAGACGACAACGCGCGGGCGCCAGGGGTCCGGATTGATTAGTGTGTGTGTGTGTGTGTGTGTGTGTGGGGGGGGGGTTGAGCACGACTCACCTCACCCCCTTAAAACAGCCCTGCACCCACAAACACACACACATTCAATCCTAGTGCTGTAATCAACAGCCCCTCCTACCCCCTCTCTCTGCCCTCCAAGTCCTCCCCTCCCTCCCCTGTCTCTCTCTCTCTCTCTCTCTGTCAGTAAGACAGCTTCTGAATGTTAATGCAGCTGCAGGCAGAGTAGCTACAGCCCTGTCTCTCTCATTCATCGCAAATCGGTCACCCATTCATTCCACACACACACACACACACACACTCACACAGACACGTACATGCACATGCCAGCGAAAAGGCAACATCTCAATATGATTCCTGTTTTCAGTCCAGTCGGAAACTAGAAGTCCAGCAACCAGAACACACACACACACACACAAGAACGATTTTTGATAGGCTTTAACAGGTTTGTGTGTCCTACGGATTGTAACTTTCCCTCTGTTGGAATTCTGCTCAGATGTTTTGGGGTGAATTCATTGAGAATGACTCACGCTTGTTTATGCATTGTTTATTTGTGCTGTTTTATACTCGATACACTAAAGGTGCTATGCAAATAAGGTAAATCACACAAGCATGCACTGAATTAAATTAAACTTCACCTGCAACAAACACACTAACAACACTTAAATATATTTGTGTGTATTATATTACATTTTAGATTATATTATATACAACATATGAGGTTTGATTTCATAATAAAACATTTCGGAATTAAAACTTTTATTTTGCATATTTTTAGCAACTATACTGTATTTTGCATGTATAAAATGGTGTATTATAGGTAAAAAAAAAAATAATAATAAAAAAAAAATATATATATACACATTTAAACAGTTAAATAAAATTTTGTTACATTTTCCCATGCAAAAACCGGTGCAACTAAAAAGCTGATATTTCTTCCAGCAAGAGCAAGGAAATTATAGGACCAGTAACTCTTAATGCATTATATTAAGAGTTTATATTTAATGCATTAATGCATAATTAATAAGCAATAAGCAACGCTCTCTTACAGCATTTATTCAAATTTGTTAACATTAATTAATACAAATACAGCTGCTTATTGTTAGTGCATGTTAGCCCAGGACCATTATATATTTAATAGATTAATAGAAAAAATGTAGATTTTAATAACATTTTAGTAAATGTTGGAATCAGATTATTAAGTGCTTTATAAGTATTGTTAGTTTATGTGAACTTCTGTAGTTATCTAATGTTAAGAAATCAAACCTTATAGTAAAGCGTTACACTTAAATCTTTGTCTTTACTGTCAAAATCATTCAGTCTGAACACACATGCATATTCACAAACTCTTTCCAGCTATCTCTCTCTCTCCATCTATCCCTCGCTCTAAACATCCAGCTCAGTGACGGCTTTCCAATTACTGCGGCGGTACGGGGCTTGAGTGACTGCAGCATGTAAATGCAGAGTAACAAGAAAGAGAGAGGAATTTAAGGGCGGAGTGATGATAAGAAACCGAGAGAGGGAAAGAAAAGGGCCGTAAAGGAAAAAAGGATGGAAAAGAGAAAGTATCAGAGAAGAAATGATGGACGGAGGCTGTAAGAAGTGAGAGAATGGATGAGAGACAGAGAGGTCACGGTTTCCTCTGACTCAGTATTGATCAGTCAGAGCCGCCACAAGCCTGTAATAAACAGCCCTGAAAATCATCGGCGGGCTCTGCAGTAATACCATATTTCACACACATCAATCCTCATAAAAACAGACATAGACAGGCTCTGACAAGTGCTCTTTTTATTTAGGACATTTGTAAGAAGATAGATTTGAAGCAGTGCGCAGCCTGTAGATGACATTAACGTCACACTCCGCTCTGTTTGATCTCAGGCCGATCGGACTCTACCCGTGCACGGCGAACTTCCACAAAAAACCCAGACACATCCAGCTTTCCACTCGACTGTGCTTGTGATTCACAAGAATTTGAACATGCATGATGCCCCAAAATATCGGATTCAAAACATTCAGACGTGCAAACCCTAAAGAGCACTGATTCGATCGATTTCAAAGCAATGGATCTAAACAACCAAACATAGACGTTAGATTCAAACTGAGCCTCATTTCAATTCCTTATTTAAAAAACTTCTATTAACTGTTCTATTTTCTATTAACTTCAAAATGCACTAATATGTTACAAAAGTTGTATATGTTAATATTAATAATTAATGATAAAAGACCTGGTGTTGTGTTCCAAAAAGCAGGTTATGTGACATACTCGGGTGTGTTTAAAGGCATAGTTCACCCCAAAATGAAAATGATCCTGTGATGGCCTTTACGAAGATGTTTAATAACATGCTCGTATTCGTAATATAAAAATGTATATATTTATCGTACAAAAACGCATGGATTCACTACAGGAGGACTTGCTGTATGATTACGAGCACGTTATTTCACGTCTTCTGACATGCGTTTCTCTGTCGAAGAGGACTGAGCTCATTCAACCTTAATGACAAGCACCTTTAGGTATTAACTCACTCACACATACAAACCCTTAGAACCCCACACACTCTCACACACAACAACAACCTTGCCCTAATCGACCACACTAAACCCCTCAGGCATACAGTGTCCTGGTGAAGGGTGTGATATATTGGCTCTATACCTCTCTATACCTCTCCCGAGCCTCCTTGGACACCAACTATACTTCGGTAACCCTGGCAACTGCCATCATGGAGAGATAAATTGAAAGCAACTGTCTTGATTCGCCGGGTGCTCGTGTCAACAATGAATCAGAGGCTTCTTTTCTGCCATCTCTCATGATTCCCTCTTTAGGTAACAGCAGCTTGACCCGAAGTCAAAGACTAAGTCTCCATGCTGTGAATAACTCTACTAGGTTACATGTGTAGCAAAATGAGCTCAAACAAAGAATCATTTAAAATTCTAAAGGGAGTTTGCACAGAATCGCTGTTTTACTGAGTCTGTGATTCACACAATATTAAAATCCAGGTTACAGTGTAAACACTGTTAGACATTAACTTGTAAGCACAAAACACAAGATACTTCTGTTGTCAATTATAAATATGGCTTTATTGGATAAACCTAAGACACGTAAACTAAACTAACACATAAACACACGCATTCATTCGTACGAGTTGCAGGAAGAGAGAAAGTGAGGAAAGAGTGAGTTCATAATGTGAACTCCCAAGTTTACAGCAATAGGTGCTATTGCATCAACCTGAACAACCATTAATCATTTCAGTAATTGCTAAATTTGTATCAGTTTCACCAGTTCAGCCTGAATCTGGAGGTTTGTACTTGCGTTGCGTTTGTGCTACGGGATTCCTTCTGTGGTCCTCGCTGCAGAAAGGGGTTTCCCCGAGGTGCTGATTGGCTGGAAGTAAGTCGTTGTGTAGGTCTTGGGATGATTGGGCGGTGGCTGAAAGAGAGCGAGTCGCGGCCCGTTTGAAGTTTGCTGCGGTGCAGTCGGAGACTTCGAGACACGGCAGGCAAAACTTAACTCTCACGGAAAGGAAAGAAAGTAAAGAAATAATGTACCGAGACTGGATTGGTTTTCTTCTCACCGTGGCTAGGCAGCAGCAGGCGTGCACGCTGGAGCACGTGGAACGCAAAAGGTGGCAAAGAGCATAGTTTTAGCGGAGGCTAAAAGCGTAATATGAATCGTGTCTTGAGCTTTTAAACTCATCTTTGGACACATCCCAAAATCGTGTTTTAACAAATAGATATCATTCTAGCTCAGAGTGTGCTGATATTTCTTCTCCCAAATCCAAAATCCAAAATGTTATCTTATCAGTCACATGGTCCGGATTTTCCCACTCTTGCAGAGTATAGATTTGGGCATGATTTTTATTACATGAATATGACACATTTGACTAAGAATTGGTGGGAAGAAACATTTCAAGCAAGAAGATTGAAGCAAAACCATACTAAACACAGATATTAAACTATAAGCTATTCAATAGCTATTCAAAATCCATATGAGTGAATAACACATGATAGTTCAAGGTGTGGGTTACATACAGTGTTGGGCACGTTACTTTTAAAAAAGTAATTAGTTATAGTTACTAGCAGTGTTGGGAGTAATGCGTTACAAAAGTAATATATTACAGTAAATTACTTTTTGCTGTAACGCAGTAAGGAATTACAAATCAGGTTTCAGTAATATTTTGCTCGGTACATATTGAGTAATGTTTGCGTTGCAACACACTCTTAGCCGAAAATTTTAATTGTTCAAAAAACAGCAAGACACAAGATATTAATGTATAAAAAATCCCGCAAGTCAGCTCTATCTTTCTGTTGGTGCTCAGTTATTATCCATGTGTGGTGTACAGGTTTGTAAATGAATACTAAAATACAGCTTCTGATATATATAGTAGAGCGTTTTATTTAATTCATCTCGCTCTCTCGCTGGGGTAACCTTGTATGTGTGACCACATGGCCAAGTGAAGGTGTATTTAAGACAGGTTTTACGGAAGTGTCGCGAGGCTACTGGCCCAACAGTGGAAAGAGTGGCATGATTTCGTCCTCTGTGTTCCAGCTCTGAGGCTATTAGCTCCGCCCGGCTCGCACTGGCAATATACTAAATTATAAAAGTAATTCCTAAACTTGGATGCTCCCAATATTAAATGTTGAATGAATGAAACTAACTGGTGGTGGTGCTTGTTTATCATTTAATGTTTCTATAAAAAAACGAGGCAAAAAATCGTAAGATAACAAAACTACTACGAATTCTACTACTAATAACAATATAAAACGCACTAAAGTATTAATGAGCTGCAGGGTTTATGAATATTCATCACGTAGAAAGCTTTTGCTCGAATTGATTTGCTAAAATCAAAAGAGGGACAATAATAGGTGAGCGCCAGCCAATAAGATTGTCATTAGCGCATTAGTCCCGCCCACTACCGGAGAAACCGGCAGTTCTTGGAAGCTGAGGAATTCCAAATGAAATCCGTTATTTTGACACGAATATCGTTTACATGTAGAGCGTCAGTAACGCCGTTGTAACGGGGGAAACAGTAATTCATTTGATTACTCGTTACTAAAAAAGTAACGCAGTTAGTAGTAACGTTGTTTATTTATAATGCCGTTATTCACGGGTTACATATAATATGCAGTTAAGCATATCAGTGATTTAAGCCCGGTTTAGTGTATTTTAAGCCTGGATAGGCATGAAAAAGCTGTTTTGTGAAACGTGAGGGCAATTTTGTGAAAACCAGGGGTTAAAGGTCTCATCAGGAATTTCATTCTGGTCCTGTGTTGGGGGGATGGATCCATCCAACAAAAACTTTAATTATTTTACCCATGTAATGATAGCGATGTCCTGTGTCTATGACCATTATCTTGGTTATTTGCCCAATATGACTTCCTGTTGTCTTGAGGCCTCTTTGTGGAATTCAGCTCCTCATGTTTCAATGCTGCGATCAAATCTTAAGTGTCTGATTTCCTCTGATGCACTACACATGTCATATCTGTGTTATCTGGGGTCAAAGACACACGCATCTCAACATGATAGACATCTATCTACCTACCTACAAATAAAATTACACTATAAAACACTGAAATAAATTAGATGAAAAAAATAAATGTTAAGAACTACGGAAAAATAAATATCTTAAACTAGAACCTTAAAAATAAAAATATAAAATTAAATAAAATTTCCAAAAATAACTACTTTTTTCTTTACAATTTATGAATTTATTCATTTCAGTTTCTGTTAAATATTTAGATATTATGTTATTGTTTACATTTATAAAAACAAATAACAAACATATTATTTTATGTTTAAAGGACTTTATAGTGTTATTAATATATATATAAATATCTGATAATTTTGATAGGCTACGTTTACATTTTTTATTCAATATTTATAGCATATTTCAGCTTCATTTTAAACAACAAATACCTTTATATTATTTATAATAGTTTTAGTTAACACCACCACCACCACAACACACACACATTTATATGATATATTCAAATATTTGAATATATATTTATATACATCTTTTTGGGGAATTTTACAATAGTATACTATTTTTAAGCTCCAGAAACTACTTTAAAAAATAATCCAAGTAAAATATTTAGCAGTAATGGAGGAAACACATTTGTGCATTTGTGTGACAGCTTATTTAGCACATATTACAACTAAGGTCGCACAGAAAAATTAATGTCATTGGCATCACAAAAATAGACTCAATGTGACTTGCTTTTTTAGGCACAGCTTTGTCATCAGCTGTATCATGCTGCTGCTAAACTACACTTTTCTTTAAAAATGTCAGCTAAAGAAAGCTTCCATCTTCACCTGACAATAGGAGGAAACCTATTCTGGAAGAAATGAGCCTTTGAGCTCTGAAAAAAATGATGCTGAGAACAACCATTCCAGCCACAATGGAGAGACTCGTATGCTTTGTAAAAAACAGAATAAGTTGTTATCCTGCAAACGGTTATTTGCATAAGTGCACAATCCTAAAATGGTCTCTGCAGACGGACAGAGATGAAAGAATGAAATGAGTTATGTCTCTTTCTCTCTCATCATCTCTTCCGTTCCTCTGTCAGAATCTCTCTCAGTCTGTCTTGCCCCTTTTAGGGGTTAATTGAGTGTAATGGAGTCGGTGTGAAGCTCTTCCTCCGACAGAGCCTATATGTGTGTGTGTATGCGTGAATGTTTGAGTTTACTGGGTCATCCCAACCTCCCAGCAAAACACCGCTATCAACAAAAAATTACCTTTTTCTCCTCTCTCTCTCAATTCCATTTTTCTGCATTTTTTCCTTTTTAATGCAATAACAATATTTTACAAAGAGAAAGACAATGGCTCTATCACAAGAGGACCTGGGTGAATCCATTGAAACATGTTTCAAAAAAAAAAAAAAAGAGTTACATAGTAATATATAATCATTAATATGTTTTGCATTTAATAAAATATATAATATGTTATTTAAAAAAAACTGTACTCTTATTTATGAAGTTGTAAAATATTATAAATTTGAAAAAATAGCTTTTATAGTAATAGTTTATTCTATTAAAAGTAATTTTTTTTGCTAGCACTTTAAAATAAGGTGCCATGAATAAAACAATTAACAATACATTTATTACATTATTTATATTTGCTAACATTAGTTAATACACAACTTGTGAATTTAATAATTAAATTAAAATACTTCAATTAGCATTAACTAAGATTTAATAAATCCTAATTTCATTTAAATTCATTTAAACTCATTTAATAAGAAGTAAAATCTGAAAATGATTCTAAAATAGTCTTTAATTATTATGCAAAACATTTTATAAAATTATACTTTATTGCATTTTTGGTGAGATTCATCCATAAAGAAATGCTTTGATGCTTTAAAGCCACGTGACCTTGAGCGTGGATAAAGAATAAGCCAATAGGAACGCAGAAGATGATATTGACCTCACCACCACCCTTTAAATCTCCCGTCGTCCAATAGGAAATCAGTTAAGGGGTGAGCATGGAGGGAGTGGCAGGTCTGGATGTCCTGAGGGTGGAATCCATCACAGAAAGCTCCAGACTGAGAGAGTGCTCTTTCAGAGTGACACCTCATTTACCTGCCTTGCACAAACAAAATGGATTCCTTTTTGCCATCAATAAATCACTCAATTCTCCTTCCCTCTCTCTTTTTCCTCTCTAAACGGAGCTCATAAATCGGCAAAGTAATGAAACAGCAGAAATGAGGTAAGGTCTAAATTTTAGCCTCCTAACTGGCGGTAAAAGAGACATGTTAATGATGAGTGATGAGCTTTTACCTTTCATTCAGAAAGCTTTCATCATCATATTTTCACAGGAAAGAAAACGTACACTTGGTTTTGACTGTGTATTATCCATTAGGAACACTGCAACAGATATTCAGAGATTTAATGAGATATTTTTTTTCACTCAAAAGGGTGAAAACACGCCAATTTAAACAGCTACTACTGCGCGGAGCAACAATCTGTAATGTGCATGTCACCTTTACTTATACAAAGACATCCTAAAGAACAATCTCCCAGACTGTTCATTATTTCCGAACACTCGGTCTATGACAGACTTCATCAGGGTGCCGTCTCATATATTATATTATACAACATTTTGAAATTAGCATTCTGTGTGTATGAACACAGGAGTCACCCCTGAAATTGTCTGGACATCATATTGACGTAAATAGGAAATATTTTTGGCCACATTAAATACTGTCGGGTGACTGGAGACTTAAAAATAGCTGATAAATTGCAAAACGTTTAGTTTTCCAGTAATTAAATATTATAATTAAAATGTGTTTTTTTTTTTAATGTATTAGGAGTATAAAATATCTGGCAATATGGTAAATAAAAGCTGAATTCAAAGGAAAAGTTTATCTTACTTACCCCTTTATCATTTTTAAATATACTGTATATTAACCATAAAGTCACTCTGATTTAGATTTTCAGAAATCACTTCAGATTGTATGTTAAATATTTATATATTTGTAATGGAAAAAAAAATAAAATAATTGCAGTGTTATTTAAAAGTGGCCGAGCTACTAAATCCCTGGAAATTTCTTCTTTTTTTGCAAATAGTATATAATATTTAAAAGAACTGTTGTTAGCCAAAATTATGAAACACTGAAATAAAATATAAATATTAGATGAAAAAAAAAAAAAAATTAAAAACTACAGAAAAAAAACAAGAAACTTTGTACGTAAAACTTCTAAAAATATAAAATTACAAAACTTAATATAAATTTAATCATTCATATCTTGTTTATTTAATGTGTATAAATGTAGTTTATAAAATACCTTGCAAAAGGGAAAATAATAAATTTTCATGTTTCATTTTACTTACCCCTTTTACAGAAAAAAAAAAAAAAAAAAAAAAAAAAAAAAAAAAATAAAAATA
>JAUMHR010000075.1:16440518-16467055 GCA_032361145.1 Enteromius fasciolatus | reverse complement strand
ATTTGAACTGTACATTTACAAATATATATATAAACATACATACATATAGACACATACACATGCATTTGTACATATAAAAAAATCTTTAATATATATATATATATATATATTTTTTTTATATAAAATATAATAATAATTTAAAATATAATAAATAAAATTTACTGGAAAACAAGGCTTTTTTCAGTGTTACTCATCTTTATTGCATTTGATGATAATTAATATTAATAAAAAGACACGTCAAACCATCAATACTAAAAAATTATCATATATATTACTATTTGTATATTCAAATCACTCCTCCTTCAAAAGTTTCACCCTGAGAAAACATCTAGGGCCACTTAAGATGGGCCGTTTGTTTAAGCAGTGTAAATACTGCGCTCTGTCTGCTTGTTTAGGTCCTCTACTCTTCTGCCCATCTATTCAGAGTGAAAAGGCCAACTGTCCGACCCACTCAGGACACCCTCACTCACTCTCTCTTTCAGTGACTGATGGGAAGGAAATGAGAGGAGAGAGAGACAAAGAATGCACACATCCTCTTGTCCCGTGTTTTAAGGCCGGTTCAGATTCTATGTGTGCGTGAGAGCATGCGTCCCATCCTTCATCGAGGTCACACACGGTTCTGATGAGATACCGGAGCCTGCGGCTACACTCCCATTGGCTCAAATCAAACTCCCAACACCTGCTGAGCCTCGGGGATTAACCCCGCTCTGTCGCCATGACAATGGTACTCCACACTAATGGGTACGATCCATTACAGCGGTGCGACAACCGCCTGCCTTTCCCCCTTCCAGAACTAGCACGTGGAATGAGCTGGCTTTGCAGTCGATGCGGGCGAATAGAGTGATGACTCTCATTCACCTGAACGCTGCAGACTCACAAACACACACGGACACACAAGGGGCCGCTCTCATTTTCATGTTCCCCGGCCGTGGTCGCTCAGCCGCATTTGTAAGGATTCATTAACACAAGATATTGTTTGCGCTTGCTTGCAAATTCGATAGCAGCTAATGATGCTGGAGGTACAGTATACGAGCCACTTACCAACATCTGATGCTTTGTGAGTCTTTATAATTTCTGCCAGGTCAAAGTTTCCAGCTATTATAGCCACCTACAGAGAGAAAGAAAAATGGGTTATTTTTCTCCCAGACATCCCCGGGCAAAACAAAAACCCAGTTACAGATTTATAACACTGCATGCAATTTATAAAAGGATGTTATATTACCCCCAAAAACACTATGAAGTCAATTCATAAGCATTGATGTACAGTCAGCCGTCAATCATTAAAACTATTCTGGTTTACTACATTATCTTTTCTTCAAATAAATGACACGAAATGTTGAACAAAACCCAGCATATGCTGGTTAGGTAGCTGGGACTTATATATCCAAACAAATCAATATTAAATCAGATCGACACAAAAATACCCAGTTTTACAAAGTAGTACCATAGTAGGCCTATTGCCCTCAGATTTACATGATTACCATTAGATTTACCATAGTAATGAGGTTTTTTTTTTTTAATAAGGTCCAAAGACCAATAACTCATTTGATTCTGTCTCTCTCTCTTTTATGAATGTGAGGGCTAATTAACGTTTCCTCACTAAAAGCTGAATCAAAGCAGCTGTCTAATGGTTTCCGTGTTGGATTTATGCAGCCGCACCAAGTCTGGTTCCCCTCCCCTTGAACTAACAAATTAACTTTGATCTGAGCTGAAAATCTGTGTCAACATCAATTGTACTGTGAGTTCAAGCACTGAGCCTCACTGAACAGAAGCAGGCAAACACCAGTCCCAATATGCTGTTGGTATGTTCACATGAAACATCTGTATCAGAAGGGCACGAGTGAACCATCCGACGTGTCACGTTAACATGCAGCGTACACTGATTAAATGCCACAGATCCAGCCAAACCCAACAACTAATAGAAAGGTAGAAAAATGAAGCACATTTCAATATTTTTGTTTAAAATGTTGAATTCAAGATTCAACATATATTAAAACATATATATTTTTAATAATAGTTGATCAAAAGTAACAGTAAAGACATTCAAAATTATATTTATTTTAAATAAACGTTTTATTTATCAAATTATCCCAAAATAATTTATGACAGTTTTCACAAAAGTGAATTTTTCAACATTTTTTTAGTGATTAATCACGATTTAACAGCATCCGAAAATAAACGTTTTCATTTACATAATATGTGTGTGTATATTTGTTATGTATATATAAATACACACACATGCATGTTTATATAAAAAACAACTAATGTTTATATATCAAATATAGTTACATATTGAATACATTTTATTAATATAAATATATAAATGTAAATATTTTATATATATACTGTATGTGTGTGTCATAATAATAATAATAATAAATAAAAGAAGTTTCTTGAGCATAATTGAATGATTTCTAAAGGATCATGTTATCGTGAATTCTGGAGTAATAATGCTGAAAAGTCAGTTTTGCATCAGATGCCATTTTAGCATACATTACAACAGGAAATAGTTATTTTAAACTGTAATAATAGTTTTTTGTTTTACTGAAAATTACAGATTTTTTTTAATCCTAATGAACCTATACTTTTGTACATATAAATGTTTTCTTTTTTTAACATAGTACCATAGCCAAACCACGCTTACATATAAACTTTTAGATTAATCTTATACCATCACCTTCTCCTTGTACTATTGGTTAGAATCTGTTTATATTTATCAACATTTCCTGTGCCACTGTCCACCCTCTTTAACTAAAATGTTCTCTGTTTTGGTTTTGGTCAATTGAAGGTGTCTCATCATTTGGCCGCCTACCAGCCTTTTCGTCAAAAGTGCCTACAAATGTCATCTAGTTCTCAAGTCCAGTGTGAATTCTCAAGACGGAGCCCTGAAACTGCTCTCGGCCTAAAGTTAAATACAGTTTGGCTCTGTGGGCAGTGAACGACAGCGTCAGTTTAAATAAGGTCCGGCTCCATTGACTCCTTCCACAGTGTTTGATCTCCAGGAAGCCAGAGGTCATGCGCTCTCACCTGGAAGGCAGTTTGGCTGTTGTAGTTCTTAATCTCCTTATTCGCCCCTCTGAACAGCAGCACTCTCGCGCAGCTATCCTGGAGAGAGACAAACAGAGAGATTACAAGCGTGGCGATAATTTGTCGCTAGTAAACCGTGTACATCGCATGTTCATGAAAACGTGCCCTAGAAAGTTCTGGAACGGGATGAGTGTGTTTGTGCACGCGCAAGTCGCTTTCTCAACAACAGAAATGACAAAACTGACGTTCCACTGGGACCAATTAGCTTACCAGCTCATATGTAGGTCTGCTATCAGAGAGAGGAACAGAGAGAGAGAGCTACTCTAATGGCAGCGTTTCTCTATGGGCATCCGAGACAGAGTGTTTAGAAGGTCAGCACAGCATCTGGCTATCATCCCTCTCTCTCTCTTTCTCTGTAGACAGTTTTGACAGTCCGCACACACATTTAGGAGCTGTACCACGCAGACATGACTCAGCTGGGATTGGTGTCCTAGTTTCCTAACAGTGGTGAGTAAACATCACAGCGTCTCTTGGCCCACTAACACACCTTCAATGGAACGTTAATTACACTTCCTGTCTGTCTCTCTCTCAAGCACACACAAATCAGAAGCATCTCTGGTAAAGACTTTTTTAGAACTTTATTTATTTATTTATTTTTTACAAATACTGTACAAATACATTAAAGGGTTCCTCCACCCCCAAAAAACATTTTGTCATTAATCACTTACCTCCGAACCTGTAAGAGCTTTGTTCATCCTCTGAACACAATTGAAGATATTTTGGATGAAACCGTGAGGCTTTTGACTGTCCCATTCACTGCCAAGAAATGAACAATGTCAAGGTCAAGAAAATGATGAAAGACATGGTCAGAGTAGTCCATCTGCCATCATTGGTTCAACTGTAAAATTATGTGACAAGAACACTTTTTGTAATGGAAATAAAACCAAAAAAAGGCTGTATTCAACAATTTGGCACCATGAGGTTACTGTAGTGCCATTTTGGAGAGTATTGCCACATGCAAAATGTATTTGGTCTTCTGTGTCAGCTGTGACCGTGTTCAAATCGAAGCATAAATACACATAGAAAACATAGTCCAGCTGACAGAGGAGCTGATGTGGTTTGCGTCTAGTGAATACTCTCTAAAATCGCATTACGGTGATGCTAGGGTGACGTTACAGTTATATTTTCATACAAAAAGTATTCTCATCGCTTGATAACATTACAGATGAACCACTGATGTCAGATCACTATTCTGACCATGTCTTTCACACTTTTCTGGACCTTGAAAGTGTTCATTATTTGGTAGTCAATGGGGCAGTCACAAGCCTCACAGTGTTTCTCCAAAATACCTTAAATTGTGTTCTTCAGGGTGGAGGAACCCAGGGTGAGTGGATCCATTTGCAAAGCTTTTATTGAAAAAACTTGGTCAAAGACAGACAGGGTCAGGAAAACAGCAAACAGGGCTATACGAGACAAAAAGCAGGGTCGGTCGAACAACTAACAGTATCCAAAGGGAAATACTTTGGATGAGTATTTGCTTTGTATGAGACTAACTTAATACTCCCCAACTAGCTAGCAAACACACACCGGTTATAAAGGCGAGACAACGAGTTCAGAAGGGGGTGGGACTGATGAATTGTCAAGGAAACCAACAAGGGGGCAGAGACACAAACAACGGTAGACAAACACTACATAATAAGAGTCCTTCACATCACTACAGAGAAACACAGACAGTGGAAGTACAAACATAACTGTCCGGGGTGGAGGTCGTGGGCACTCCAGCTGACACTCATAACAAACTTGATCAAAGATGACAGTAAAGACATTTATAATGTTTTCTCTCTATTTGCTATTTTTCCATTTTCAATTTTATTTCCACAAAAATGAGCAGCATTTCCGTTTTCAACACTGATGAAGAATAGATAGTTTCTTGGGCATCAAACCAGCATATTAGAAGGATTTCTGAAGGATCAGAATAAAGAGTTGTGGCTGCTAAAATTCAGCTTAAATATTACAGAAATGTAATATTGCCCAAAAATAATTTCAATTCCTTCAATTTAGGAGCTATGCTTCTTATCAAGCAAAAAATATGACTCCAGTTAGGTTCAATAAAGCCAGAATAATCGAGACACATGCACCAAACACTCTTGCATTTTTGCATTGCATGTGGAGCTGCCCAAAGGTACAGGAGGTTTGAAAAGAGATGGCTATATTTATTTTCCAGATGATATATAATGATAGCTTTTTACTGGAGGAAGGGGGAAAGACTGTCTATTGTAAAGTGGATCAATAACACGTTGTGTTTAGTGATGGAAAAAATAACTTATGTTAAAAGGTAATATTTTTTTATTTTTAGAAAATTTGGACACCCTTTATCTCTTTTATATCAAATTCAGATTTTAGTGTATGCTTTCTGTGCATCTCAATAAACAGATTAAAAAAAATTAAATTACATTTTAAAATATATTCAAATAAACTCATTTTAAATTGTAATACCATTTCATAATATTGCGGTTTTTACTGTATTCAAATAAACGCAACCTTGGTGAGTGTAAGAAACTCTTCTCAGAGACATTTCAAAATCAAACTACACAAACCTATTGAAAAGAAAGTGGAGCTGAAATTGAGCTGGAGACGGAAGGTCAAGTTGAGTGCATTCTGGGATATAGTCGATCACACAGTGTATGCCTGTATTAAAATACTGGTCTAGTAATCTAAAGTAGTAAGTTTAGTAACAATTTAGCAATTGTTTAAAAGTAACAAGCGAAATATTGTTATAAAAGACTAAGTAAGTGTATACTTGAAATATTAACGTTTCAAAGAGCTGCGTGCTACAGAACTATTATCATAAGTATAAAATAATTTAGTGAAAGACTTCTCAACTTGATAATGAGTGAAGAAACAAACTGCATCTGGTACATTCATGTCAAGTCTGTGCATTATATATCATCTGGTTCCATGCTATCTGTACAAAAACAGCAGTATGTCAGTAGTATGCTATTCAAAACACAGTCTGTCATACGGGAGACAGAGTGGAGCGCTGCATGTGTTTAAAGCTACGGCTCTGTGCAGAAATCAATATGTAATTTCGACTGCAGAGTGAATTAACAGAACGATGATTGAGCTTCCACATCCCCCCTCTTGCTTTCTGTCTTTTGCTCTATATCTCCGATACGCTCTTCTGCACTATCGATCCATTCAAAGGACACAAACACTCAGAACTGAAAAATAATATGCTATACACACTAATGTAAAACAATAAATCAAAAGTCATCAGAGGTCTGGAGAAACAGCAGAAAGCACAAGCTCTAGTGAGTGGGGCTTTTTATGCCAATGTGATGTTTAAAAGGGCCGTATGTCTGCTGGACAAAAGAGCAACATGTGACCTCTAGTGGTGAAACTTTATAAGAACACAACTATGAGACAATACTGGACATCATTATTAGGCTCTCAGAGACAGATGGAATGAAGTCGCCATGAGGTCTGATTCATTTTGCAGCTCGTTTTAGTCCACTCAGACAGAACGAGGTCATCAAAGGTCAACCACAGCACAGAAAAGTTCACATCTGTATGAAGAATACCACAATAATAATAATACACCAGTATCCAAGCGATAAATCAATCAAATAGTGGTTATGTAAACAAGACATAAAAAAAAAGTTTGTGATTTCTGTAAAACAAAAAGTACTAAATGGTCGTAATATTCAACACACATGCAATTACATAACATACAATCACTTAAAACACCTTAGCAACCTCACAGCAATACCCTAGCAACCACACATAACATCCTGCTGGAATTTTAATTGAAAAAAAAGAAGCAATTTGAATAAATGCATTTTAAATATAAGATCAAGCAAAACCAAACAAATAATAAATTATGCTATTAACTGACAAATGTACACTTTTTACTTTAAGTTTTATTATTTTATGATAAAACTGTATAATCCATTGTATATGCAATTCAAATGCATACATTAGAGTGCATACAGTAAATTATGGATACGGTAAAAAAACTAAAGTAGCCCTGACCATAAAATATACATTTTTGGACATTATTATTTATATATTTACATACTTTTTAAGAACATCAACAAAATGAGTTCAGACAGATTTAGCTAACTTCTATTCTATTCCATTCTATTCTCATTTTATTATTAAGTAGTTATTTTATGATACGTCCTATTTGGTAACACTTTATTTTAAGGTGTCATCCAGAGTAATTAGCTAATTAGGTACTTAGTAGTAGTAGCTATTGTACTTAATGAAATAAAATGTACTTCTCATGTAACTAAGTAACGGAGCAGCCTGTAATTAGAGTTTGTAATGATGTAGATGTAACAGACATATGTTATTGTTACACGTTACACAGATACTTAAGTACAATCTTGATACACTTTATTTTAAGCAGCTTATGCCTGTGTACTTGAATTTATAATTACATTACATAAAGTCTGTAACATATACAATCTTTTGGTTACATAAGTAGCTGTGTAACTCGGTGCGTAACATATGTGTAACAGTAGCTGTCTGTTACATATACATAATTACAAAATGTATTTACAGGCTGTTCCATAACTTACTTACATGATAAGTAAGCACAATGGCTACTACAAAGTAATTCTTTTGGTTAATTAGTCTGTAAAAAAAAAATATATATATATATATGAAGTGTTATTGGTTCTTAAAGTATTGAATCAAAACACACATAAACTCACACAAACGCACGTGTGCACGGAGCAATTGACGGATAACGAGACATTTGTTCACGGAGATGGTGATGTAGGAGGCCAAACTGTACTGTAGCTTCTTCATTTTTACTGTCTTCGGTTTCTGACATTTTTGTCGCCACAAAGCGAGTGGGATATAGATCAAATCTCATCAGCCACTCTTATTATCCGTCGCTGTGAATTCACCCTTCTGTTCCGCATCAGGTGGTCGTCTCTTTCTTTCACCTCCTCCTGCTCTCCTCATCGTTTTGCCACTATTTCACACTCTCTCTGTCTCTTCTTCCATCATTGCCCTCATAGATTTCCCTCGTCTATCCTGTAATGCCTCTCTCCTCGGACTGATATGTCCTCTCTCAGAGACTCTTTCTGGAAATCGATCGACTCTAACATCTCCTCTGAGCCTGAGCTAAACATCCACAGAAAGTCCTTAAAACACGCTATCATCGCTGAGTACTCGTAGAAGAGCGCACACACGCACACTTACCTACTTAATGACAGATATAGCAAGTATTGAGCATACTTTTTAAAAATTGTCTTTCAAATATGACAAATTGACCTCATAACAACAATTATACTTACACTAATATTATACACTTATAGGCTATATTGTACATACTGTGTATATTACAAAACAAACTTTGACCAACCAATCGGCAATAAGAGGTGGGGATAATGCGCATGTTAAACCCCACCTCTTCTTGCCGATTGGTTGGTCAAAGTTTGTTTTTGTTGTGGTGAACATCCTGCGCCCCTAGTGTTTGTTTTGGTATTGCAGCCTCTTCTGTTGTCTTTCAAGACCGGGTTTAAATGGCTGGAATAAAGGCTGGAATAAATGTAGCGTTCATTGTTTGTTCATGGTAATTAATACATTAACTAATGTTAATAATGACACCTTGTTGTAAAGTCTTACCATATATTTATATTAAGTCGCAGGGGTATATTTGTAGCAATAGCTAAAAATACATTGCATGGGTCAAAATTATAGATTTTTATTTTTTGTTCCATTAAGGTATTAAGTCAATTTCTTTCCAAAAAATATATTTAAACCTAATTTCTTATTAATAATATGCATTGCTAAGGTCTTCATTTGGACAACTTTAAAGGCGATTTTCTCACCGTTTAGATTTTTCTGTACCCTCAGATTCCAGATTTTCATAGCTGTATCTCGGTCAGATATTGTCCTGTCCATCCAAATCATACATACACGGGAAGCTTATTTATTCAGCTTTCAGATCATGTATGAATCTTAATTTCTGAAAATTAATATTTACGACTGGTTTTGTTGTTCAGGGTCACATATCATTGAAAACTTACTAGTGGGCCATTAGACAAGTTTTGGACATCCTTTTCCATCATTTAATCTTTTAAAGATGAATTTGTCCATTTTTGACAGACTTCTGACAGACATCAGAGGACATTTGTCTGTGAAGTACAGCACAGACACAAACACTCGGTAAGTCTTTTGCTGTATTTGTTGCGTGTGACTTTCCTTGCCGTCTCGGCAGCTCTGTTTCTCTGTCACACATCTGTGCTGTCAGAAATATGCGAGATGCCTGGCGCTGTGCATGTGAGTTTGAGACGTGACGATTGAGACAAACATTTCCAGCCAGACCTGAAGAAAGATCTTTCTGTAATACTCTGAGTACTATTTCTATGTTTCAAAAGCATAGGTCATTGCGCGGTGTCCTTTTCCTTCATGTTTTTGTTGTTTAGATGTTATTGATCGGTTTGTAACTGACTTCATCCAGACTGGATGTTACATTAGTGCAGGTCAGCTGTAGTTTAATCTCATTATAATGAACTGAATGAAGATAAACAGAACCCACTGTTGTAAAACGAGTACTCTCTCTTAACAACAAAATAGAGCCTTAACATAGACTTTGAATGCTTCTATATAAAAGTAATTCTAATTAGCTAGCTCTAATTACAGACATAAAAGAAAGCTTTTTGCGTATTAGAAAATATTATGAGTTTCCCATGAAGTACATCCCATAATCGTGTAATTGTTTTTTTGTACAATTTAACAGAATTTTGTACAATTGATCTGAATATTTGACCCAAACTATATAGAACAAACACACACATTTGGTCATACATGCATACATTAAAATTATATATATAAATTCTAATTATAATGGCTTCCACAAACATATATTAAACAGCACAACTGTTTTCAACATTGATAATAATAAGGGATTTTTCACTGTTAAAATGTTTTACAGTGAAACAGCAGCAGCTGTGGTTGCTGGAATTCAATACGGTACCAACATTTTAGGTTTTACGGTTTTAAGTTAAATTTACAGTTAAATACCGTAATTTAATGAACTGATATAATGTTACTATACCAAGCTATTAAACTACTGAAATCTGCTTTGTATCTTTGAAATACACTGATAAGCACCAAATGCAGGTGATGATGAGAAAGTCTTGATGAGAGAGTTTTTAAATATATATATAGAAGGAGCTCAGTGTCATTCACACACACACTAAACACCATCACGATGAGACTCATTCAACTCAAATATGCAATAAACATTCATTTAACAACATTACATGTAACATACAACCCTAATAAACATCACTGATAAGAAAACACTAAGAAGAAACATTAGAAGTTACACTAAGAAGTCATTTCAAAGAACAAACACCAAATTCAAACTACATTTGAAATGCAATGCAGGGAATTCTGGGAATGTCAGTTTACATTTATTCCCTGTCATTTTTTTTTACAGGAATTTACCGTTAACTATTTATTAGGTTTTTACCCTAACATTTTCAGTTTTTTTTTTTACCGTTAAACAGTCCTTTTTACAGTGTTTTTAAGCAGAAATTAGTGTATCAGGATGCTCTTTGAAGGATCATGTGCAAAGGTGTGAAATTCAGCTTTGCTATCACAGGAAAAAATACATTTTAATATATACGGAAATAGAAAACTGACATTTTAAATGCTAACAATATTTCGAAATGTTACTGTGTCTGATCAAATGGATGTAGCTTTGATGGCTTGACGAGCACAAGAGACTTTCAGAATTGTCTTATTTACTTGTCAAATATTTTTTTAATCAAAAAAATACTATATACTGTTCTACTATACACTATCTCTTATATATTGATTCAATTTGTATTTATAGTACATATATGAGTATATTGTAAAACATGTATTTCTTTATACATCCTCAATCCAAAAAAGCAACAAAAATGCCAAAGTTCAGCATATTATTGTTATCAGTATATCAGCCAGTTTTTACAAAGCAGACAATTGAGATGTACTGTACTGTAAAAGCAGGTTCACTGATGATTCAATAGCAATAACAGTTTCAATAGTGAGAGAGAGAGAGAGAGAGAGAGAGAGAGAGACAGCACATGTGAGTTCTGTGACTCCATGTGTTTTCAGGCGAGTCCTAAAGGACTGTCTTTGTGTTTGTGTGGGTGTGTGCTGTGGGAGCGTCCATTAATACTTAATAAGAGCAGAATTAAAATGCATGAGCCCGCCACACACACAAACACACAAACAAATGTAAACACACACACGATGAGATCACTCTTTGTGTTTCTGTGTGACTGCATGCTGTGACCTTGCTGCTTTGTATACGCTCATTAACTCTAAATTTCTACTGCCACATATACGCAAATGTTTGCATCGGATCATTTTTCCTGGTTGAAAAGAGCTCAGATATTTCGATATGAGTGAGTGTGTCCTTGTGGGTTTAGGCATATGAGTCTGATGTGTGTGTGTGTGTGTTATCTGGTTGCTAAGCGAATGCACACAGTACGAGTGAATGAGTGTGTTACCTGGTTATAGAGAGCACACACGTGCAGGGCAGTGTTTCCAGAAGCGTTCTGAGCGCTCATGTCCGCTCCGTAGAACAGCAGGTGTTCCAGGTGCTGCACATGTCCATGACGACAAGCCTGATGACAAACAAACACACACACATATATATAAACAAAAGTTTGCAGCGTTGTGGCTGTTTCCGTTTTGTGTCAATTTGCAGTCTGCGCAGAACTAAAATCATGTTAATGAGTGAAACAATAGCTGCCGCCTCTCTCTTTCACGCACACACACCTCGCTCTCACATCGCTTTATGAAATGAGAAAGAGCAGAACTGTTTGCCTTTGTTTGGTGTTATCAATGTCACTTTTCTTTCCACCATAATTCAGAACGTGTCCTCTCTGCATACTAATGGAGTGTGGGATGTAGAAAAACTGCTTAAAAGCTGTCTGCCTGAGAAAGAGCGGAAAAGAGAGAGAGCGAGCAAGCGGGGCAGGATTAGTGACGGGGCCTGTGTGGGACTCCCAGGGGCCCCCAGCTGTGAGATCCATCGAGTACCAATGGTTTTCCAGCGCAGGGGCCAATTAACATTTACTGTTGCGGTTGCTCGTCTTCGGCCATGCAGTCTGGGAGAGGTCTTTGGCATCTCCTGCGGTTTGAAAACATTTATACGGCTCTGTTTGGTGACCTGCTGGACACGCTGTCCAGATGCCCTTACGGTTAATCCATCGCTGATAACCAAACTCAGAAACAAGAAACGTGTCCTGTTGCACAAGAAAGAGGGTAACACGTTTGTTTTTTTCCAGTTGTTTATTAGCTTGCATATTACTAGAATATTAGCCATGCATTAGTGCTAATTATTATTAATGTCTTATACTATATCTCTAATCCTACCAAGCACATGAACCTAACAACTACCTTACAGCAAATTAAGAATTTATTAGAGGGAAAAGTTGTAGTTAATATTTGCAAGGGTTGCCTTACTATTTGATGAGGGTCTTATGATATTATTGTTAGCAAAATAAAATAAAAATCCTTATTATTATTATTAATAATAATAATATTATGAAAATGATGTTTAAAATACTAATTATAATAATACATTGATAACAAACTTCATTAAAACGATTTTCCTAAGTGTTATTAATTATTGTTATTATTTTTATTTTTATTATTTCATCAAATGGTAAATATTATGATATTAATATTAACAATAATCACACTAACACTAAAGCTATTTAAAGCACTATTTTTTTCCTAAGTATTTAATAGTTGTTGTTGATGGTCTTGTGATATTTTACTGTTATAAAAAAATAAAAAATAAATAATAATAAAAAATATGTATATATATATATATATATATATATATATATATTAACAACTGTAATATTTTGACAACAACAACAATAATAATAATTTAAAAAAGGGTTTTCTAAGTATGCAATCTCTGTTGTTGATTTTGGTCTTATGGTATTATTATGGTGTATATTATTGTGGTATTATGGTATTATTATTGACAATATTATACAACAACAATAACAGCATAATAATAATTATCCATTTAAAACACATCTTAGATAATTGCCTTATTTTAAACCCATTACAAACTAAATAAAAAAATTTTGACACCGCAAGAGAGATTATATTAAAATTTTCCGCATACAAATGGATTTAAAAAAAAGTTGCAAAAATATAATGTTCGTATTTTAATTATATAGACATAAGTGTACCAAAAATTGTATTAGAATAACACACATAGTACACATCATCTTGGATATTATTTTTCATTGAGCTTGTACCAGTGCATTCTGGGATTGTGTTCTATTTTGCTGATTTAAAAAGTTGTCTAAAAGTTACCTTAGAAGGCAAAATAATTAAAATGCTGTCTATGTAGGCAGTGTAGGTTTTTGAACTGAGCTAATGTTAGCTTTACTTCAACAGTTCCACAGTGTGTTTGCATTGTAGCTTCGCCTTAATTGTCAATGCATAATGAGAGACAGAAAGAGACGGGAACAACATGTGTTCAGATTCACATTTAGCCATACGTTCAGTGGTGTACAACACACACACACACACACACACACTGACAGATGTACAAGGACGACCGTCTCAACTACAGTGAAAAGCAGTCTCATCGAGACACACACACTTGGCATTTGCTCGGGTTGCCATTGGTTCTCTTTAGAAATGACAAGTGTAGGTCAGACAGATGGATGAGAACATTAGAAGGAAGAGAGTGTGGTGGAAAAACAAATATTACGATAGGAAAAGTGCCCTCCTTCCCAAACACACCAACACAAATCAGTCCTGTCAACTACTGCTCTCCTTTCTGCCACACTAAAGACAAGACTCCCGAGGGCACTGTGTGTTTGTGAGGTGTAGGTAACATCATTTAGTAGCATGTCTGTCACATTTTTGGGCCTTATCTAATTTTGGGAATGAGCTTAGGGTTAAAAACTAAACTCACAGTGGCGGGATCGGTACAGCTGTGTATACACACACACACACACACACACACACACAGTCCTATCTGACCCAGCAGCTCTGTCCACCCTCAGGGCATCTATGCCTCCATCCATCCATCCGTTTCCAGACGTGATGCTCTCAGCTGCGGCTGCAAAATGACTGTTTTTCATAAACAGAAAAGAGACCGCAAGCTCTCATCTTTCCTCTCAAAACACGGCAAAAAGAAACGGAATAGATTTGCATATCCTGAAGGAAATATCACCGCTTGCAAAGCAGCAAAACAACATGTTTGTCGTGAAAGAATACAGAAAAAGAAAAGAAAAGCCTGCGAAGACATGAGACAAGGGAGGAAGTGGATGTTTATCTGCTGGCAGCTGAATTTTTAAATGCCAAATAAATGATTTATCTGATAATTGACTAATTTAAGGATTATTAAAAAGTCTAAGCAACCAAATTATAAAAATAATAAGTTATTATTATCTGCAACATTATTACCAATGATAATATTAATTATATGGTACATATAAAATAACAATTAATTTTATTGTGCAATAATATAAAATATGTATCGTTTATTTACACATTTATAACTTTGATATGTTTATAAAGCAAAGATAAAACAGTAATAATTACAATAACAGATACTAATTATTTTAACAACAATAATAATATTGCGTATACATACTGTATATGTGGTAGTTATTATGTAATATACAACTATAATGACTTTTGAATATATATACACATACAGTAATATTAATAATATGAATATATTATATATATATATATATATATATGTTCATTATATATCTGTACATCAATTATATTAACTTCATTAATATTAATATTAATTAATGTTCATACAATAATATGTTTTAAAAATATATATATGAAATTATAAGGATAAATATTATTATTAGCATTAATACCAATATTGATATGTTTATATGAACAAATACACTTACAGTGTGTACTAATAAAGCCACCAGATCTTATTTACTCACCAAAGCCAATTTTAAATAAAATTTTAGTTCCGGTGTGCAGGTTAAAACATAAGTATGAATACTTTCTCTCTCTCTCTCTCTCTCTCTCTCTCTCTCTCTCTCTCTCACCCTTTTCAAGCTTCAGAAAAGGTCAGATGTCATGAATGCAAATGTCATGCACCAGGGGCTGCTAACTGAGAGAAATAGTTTAGAAGTGTGTGTGTGTGTGTGTCTGGCCAGCCTCCAGAACATGATGGAGATGGAGAAAAAGCCCTGCAAGACAATCTTCTGCTGTATTACCCTGCAGTAATCCACAGGGTCAGCTGACTGTAAGTGTGTGTGTGTGTGTGTGTGCTACTGTAGAAGGTACAGTACCTTTTAATGTTCGTCAACATTTCTTATATCAAAAACAGCTGTAATATGCTCTGAGGAGACGCACACTGCTTTAAGACTGTGACTTTATGTAAATGGACTCAGTTATGATTGGCTGAGCTCAACACTAGCTGCTGAATACTGAGAAAGCATTTACAGTACCACTTGTTGTTTTTGAAAGGAGTCTCTTATGTTTACAAGAGCTGCATTTATTTGACCAAAAATACAGTAATATTGTGCAATATTATTACAATTTTCCATACATGTGAAAATGCATTTATTCCTGTGATGCAAAGCTGTATTTTCAGCATTTTTTTCTGGATTCTTTAACAAAGTTCAAAAGAACAGCATTTATTTGAAATAGGATTCATGGCATATTTGCTAAACTAGAGTATGCATTTCTTCTAAAAAAGAAAGAATTGTGCAGACCCCAAACATCTGAACAGTAGTGATTATATAAATGTGCCAAATACCATAGTATTTTCTGAACGACCCAATTTTGCAGCTGAAAGTGTCTTTACACAGTCGAGTTAATCTAAATTCTACCTGCTCTGACCCGCCTCAGTCCTAGTATCAATGCATTTTTGCCACCTCTGAACACAGTTTGTGTAAATGCACCTCTGCTGTATAAATTTGTCAGTTGATTCATTAACCTTCGAGAACACGAACGTGTTAAAACAAGTGTGTTACCTGATGAATCTCCTGCCAGCCGTTCTCGTCCATGCAGCCCACCTGAGCGTGATCATGCAGCAGGAGCTCGCAGCAGTACGGGTCGCCCCCAACCATAGAGCTGTGATACAGAGGAGTCAGGCCACGGCTGTCCTTGTAATCCGGAGAGGCGCCCAGATCCAGCAGCGTCTGCACACACAAGTCATGTTCTCTCAATTACACCAATCAATCAGCCTGCCTCTTTCCTTCAAAACACTGCCCTTAAAGGGGTGATATGCTGCAATTTCAAGTTCTCCTTTCTCTTTGGAGTGTTACAAGCTATTAGTCCATTGAACCTGCTACCTACTATTCAGCACAAGTTTTGAGCATTGAAGGGTAGGGCTTGTCACAAAATGCAGATATGGGTTTATGTTAAGAGGAGCGATGCAGCGTAACACGTAAAAAGTACGTAATTATGTCTCCACTGGAAACAGCAAATGCCTTTTTGTAATGGCTTTTATTGTTTTGGTGTCATAGTACTGGGATGCAGCATCACATTAGGATAAGAGGCGTCTTATTTCCGTCACATGCTTGAGGTATTCAGCCAATCACAGTGCGCTGGATAGCTGGCCAATCAGAGAACACCTCGCTTTTTTTCGAACGATAAGCTTTGTACAAATCGCCACGTTTCAGGAGGCGGGGCTTAGAGGAGAAACAATGATGTAAGGTATGTGGAAAACAACCTTAAACCATATAAACACATTGCATTACACCAAATACACAAAATAATGCTCTTTTTAGCAACATCATATGACGCCTTTAATAGACAAGTCAGCAAAACCTATGTTGAAAACTGACATGCTTCAAAGTCTGGCTGCAGCGCCCCACAGTCAGATGCTTTTTCACTTCTCACAGAGCCTTAGGCTGTCACTGAGACTATTTCAGTGAGGTCTGTCAAGTATTAAGACATTTCTGCATGTTATTCCACCAAAAAAATTGTATTTGGCATACTGTATCTTTATGTGTTGCGCTCAAGGGCATGGTGGTGAAAGTTCAAGAATGGCCTCTCGTGTGGAGTGAACCTGCAACCTTCCCAGTCAAGTACCATTTTTTTTACTATCAGCATTAAGTCTGGAGCTCGTTGTAGCTTATCCTTGCAGATTTTCTGCTAGCTCCAACCAGTTCTGTAATGCAATATGAATTAGGTGATCAGTGAATAGACTGTGGGTGTGCTATCTGAGACTGCAACGGCCAAGCCGATTTATTAGCCATGACGAGTCGTTCAAGACTCGTTTCACAGTCAAAAGGTACTGCATATTGATTAAGAGGAACAGTGTGAAAAAGGGCAAGGTTGCACCCCACCTGCACATCAGACATAAACATGTAAAGAAAAGACAGACTTGAAGGACTTAACAGTTAAGATTGAGAGACTGGGGCTAGTTGTCACAAGTTCTACTATATCAGGTTGTGTGAATCTGTGGACATTTGAGAGAGGAAAACAAACACACACACTCTCCCTCCCTCTCTCTTTCTCTCTCACACACACACATATGTTGGTTTTTGTGATTTATGGGGCGTAATGGTTTTTATACCGTACAAACTGTATGTGGTATTGTCCTACACTGACCCTACACCTAAACCTACCCCTTACAGGAAACTGTGCGCATTACTAGATTTTCAAAAAAACACCATTCAGTATGTTTTTTTAAGCGTTTTGAATTACGGGGACACTAAAAATGTCCTCATAAATCACCTTCATATAGTAATACCTATGTCATTATACAAATTTGTGTCCTCATAAACCACATAAACACACACACACACACACATTTGAAACTTCTCACACCACAGACTGAACAAAATTACACTTTGAATGGTAACTGGTTGACCTAAATTGGTATTACTTAAATTTAACAGCTGACAGCTTCATTACATACCTTTCTATCATAGTTGTCTGACATTGTCTAGATGAATTTGTTCTGACACAGTTTAACCCTAAACTCTTGTCATACTTTATCACCATTTTCTAAACTATAGCAAATAACTGTGATAACATGAGAAATGTTGAAGGTGTCAAAACATTTGAGTATTGAGATTCTACCCTGATAGCTTCTTAATCCTTAATGTTGTGATCAATCCATCATTGGCATATAGAAACAACACTGATATGCCTCTTTCAGTTGAACTTCAGATGACACATTAGTTGTGTTTGAGTCCTCTGCTCCAGCAAAAGATCCGCTTTGATCATTAGAAAACAAAAAAAGCAAGCTTTTATACAGCCTGGTGTCAATAAACGCTTTTCATCTTTGTGCCACTCTATGAGTCATGTCTGGACAGACACACACACACCACTGATGTCTTATTCAAGTATGTATGAGAACCCCACGTTCCCTCCTATTGTCTGCAGGATGAGTGTGTGCATTACTCACAATAAGTGCCGTGTGGTTCTTGGTGCGGACTGCTTTGTGAAGGGCGGTTATGCCGTCTCTGGTCCTGAAGTCCAGGTGAGCTCCTCCATTCTTCAGGACCTTTATCAGCTCCGCACAACCTTCCAGCTGCGACGCCATTGTCAACGGACATTCTGCACAGGTTTGAAACAATACATCATAACTGTCTTTATAAACCTAAGGTTTTATGATTCCATCTTTCTCCTCTGGTCTCTTTCAATGGTCAAGGATGCACAGACTGTGATCAAATTGTTTAACACCTGACTGTGAGATGCTGCACAACCTGGAGGTCTCGGCTGCTCTATCTGTAACAATCACATGTGTGTATACAAACACGAGCTCTTCAATTCCTGTCCATCACCGTGGCCAGAGGTCAGTTCTAACCAGTTCCAAACAAACGCATGAATAAATCTGGAATTTGCATAGAAGGTGATCTTATCTTCCCAGCATGCACTGAGAGAGGTCAGACGTGATTGCACTACTCATTCAAGCAGAACAATCTGTTCCTTCACTCTAATTGAAAACTGAAATGAGGATATTTAAGTTCTCAAAGTACTGGACGAAAAAAAAAATCACTAGGTGATCTCATTTTTTGTCAATATTACTGGCTGAGAATGACTCCTGAACACATGTAAATAAGGGATTCTTTGATTAGGGACTACTACAGCAATGAAAGGACTTAACCTGAGGTGGTGTCGTGGCTGTTACACCTCGAGTGTGCATTATTTTTCCACACCTCAAGACATCGATCAGATGATATATTTGGTAAGGTATAAGGTACTTAAAATGCTATTGTAAGTAGGATTACTACTTCTTCGCCTCCGTTGCTAATTCCAAAATGTCATTTTAGACCTAGAAACGAAGGCTTGAGCCATTGATAGCAGACTAACGCAGATAATAACTAAGAAAGTGTGTGTAAGAGAGAGAGAAAGAGAGTCAACAAGCATGTGAATTACCTCATGTGTGAGTCTGTGCATCTCTCAAAAGTCTTGGCTAATGTCTCTAACGTTACTATTAGTGAAACTTTAATTTCGTGTTGTTGTGACCTCACTTGAGAGAAGTCAAGTTGTTGTTAAGCACTAACAACACTGATCAAGGGGATTTCGCATAATACCGTGCGATGAGTTGCACTTTTAACATGCCAATGTTTTTAGAAACCGAATTAAGATCAAGTATATTAACACAAGTTAGCTAGCAGTGAATTAAAGTTCAACAAAAGGAAAATGTGATGTTTATCTGCATCCAAGATGTAGGTGACTGTTTCTTCAGTAGAACACAAACAAACCGTTGCAGTCTGTCAGTCATATAATGGAAGTCAATGGCAACCAACCGTTACAAAGCTTCGAGAGTCAAACGTTTGGTTGCCATTGACTTCCATTATATGACTGACAGACTGCAACAGTTTGAGGTAAAAATCTTAGTTTGTGTTCTACTGAGGAAACAAAGACACCTACGTTTTTAAAGCTTGCAATGATGATAAAGGAAATCGACCTTCCCACATTTTTAACAACATTACTAACATCTTTTAAGTGGGCCAAAAAGATCATCAAACTGAACAACCACACAAATGGATATCCACTATTACCGTACACAGCATGCAAGAGGGCTTTAGTTCAAATTCAGCTGCTGTTGACTGACCCAGAGCCAAGAGATAAACGCTGAGAGATTGGGTCATGGCACCAATTTAACAGTACTGAGCAATGTCAACATGTACGTTCAGACACACACACACAGAGTTGGGTATTTGGAAGATGTTAGTGAATCTACTTTTTGCAACAGTGGTGTTGCTTACCTCCGGTCTCTGGGTCGTGGAAGTTTGGGTCTAGCCCTTTCTCCAGAAACTTTGATACCTTCTCAACGTTCCTTTGCTGAACATATTCCATAAACTTCTTCAAGTTAGCCTGAGGGAATGAGAAAAACGAGAAAAAGAGAGACGGAGAGAGATGTGAGGCAAGTTGAATAATGCAAAAGAAGGATAAAAGCAAAAACAGGCGAGTTTTCCCAAGCGGAAGAAACAGAGATGGAATAAAGCTCCACAGAAAGGACTTAATTTTAGCTTTTCGGTGATACGCAGACGAAAGCCTTAATAAATACATTACAAAATCTGTTGATGCTGCAGTCCTGATCCACAATTCATTGCTTATTATCATATAACATATTTTTTTCAAAAAGCACTGAACAACATTTTTTACAAGAGAGTCTACTTTGAAGAGTTAATTAAATGCGAGCTACGGCTGGTCTCTACCACCTATAAACTTCACACATTATCATGCATACACACACACACACACACACATACAGTATATGGTGGGATTGACTAACACGTACAATAACAGAGCTTTAGTTAAGAGTTTCTTAGAGAGAACTGTAAAATCTGTGACACAACACACAACGACAATATATTGACTCTTCAGTTTAAATAAAATAACATTAATTTTTCAAATAAAAGCTTTGAGTCACATATGAATCTAAATAAACCTGAAGTGATAATCTGGCCTCTTAACTAATCATCCAAAAGAAGGTCTTTAATATAGGTATTTTACCATAAGTTCATTGAAAGTGTGTTTTCTTACTAGTGCTGTGATTGTGATTAAAGTTTTTATTTTACATAATATATGCCTGTATACTGTGTATGATTATTAAAAAAAAAAAAAATTAAGAAATATAAGAAATATTTTTTCTTAAAAAAAAAAAATATATATATATACACATATTTTTTTAAAGAAAATATGTCAGGTTAATATATTAAATATATTTATATAAAGCATAAGAATATACATAAATAAATGTATATATACTGTATATATATATGTGTGTGTGTAAATATATTTTTTAAAATGTATTTATATACAAGTAATAAATATACACAGTACACCTACATATATTATGCACACAACAACTTTTATTTTGGATGTGATTAATCACAATTAATGGATTGACAGCACTATTTTTTACATATTAAAAGTTCAGTTGTTTTTTAGCAAAAGCAGATTTCACATTTTACAGATGTGACGACACACAATACACAGAGCAGTTCCCTCAACATTGTAACGCCTTGCTTTTGTAAGGTTCTTTGAAAATGTTTCACCTTGAAAAAGATATCACAGGTTCATCAAGTTTGTTTTTAATGTTGCCTTGTCACCTGACCTGAATACAGTGCTGGCGATTCACTAAAATGACTTATCGGCTTTTGTCCAAAAACAACAAGGCCGCCGGTTGGCTTCTGCAGTAAACGTGAACTCACAATGCCTTGAAAGTGGACAATACTGGAGGTTTTTTTTACATAGCGTGTTTCGTGTTCAGATTGCGCTATACAGTGTGTGGAGAATAATGCACAGCAATCCACTCTTTGTTTTGTTTTAAGTGACGTTTTTGCAAATTATCTCTTTATTCATACTCTTAAAAATATTATAATTTAATGCTATTTTCTATTTATTTTGTTTGTTATTCCATACATAGCATACATATTTTTTTATGTTATTTTATTTGTAAATTATACCATTCATTTTTCTGTGCATTAATAATGCTAAATAGCAGTTAAATATTAACAACAAAAACACAACATTTGTACAATTTTACCACTGAAGCAATGTAACATTCGACTATACAGTAGCAAAAAATAAAACGCAAGCTAATTTAAATAAAATAAAACAAATAAGTAAAATATAAGCTTGTTGGTTTGGTGTTCCTAGTGTAATGTAAAAACGACTCTCAGAGGTCCAGCATACGCTGCTGAGTGCAACATATAGTATGACATAAATGTAGCTCTATCTTATCGTCTCTGGTCTTGCAGCCTGTTACATAAATCCCTCAGAAGATCGAGGCTGGCCAAACACACACACACTCACTCACACGTGCATACACACACACACACACACACACTCTCTCACACCTGTCCCCTGCCAGAATTAAGCAAAAGGCGTGGGTTTCTCACCATGTGTGGCGTTAGCTGATCTCCTGCGTCTTCATCTACTCTGATGTGCTTCAAGTCATCACACCGCCCTGATTCCACCCCGGCACACTACCATCTGAGCATCTCCGTCTCTCACACACACTCTCACACATGCTCTCCGCAGCTCCGCCTTTCCATGCGGTGAATATTAGAAACTCACTCTCTGTCCTCTCTCACTATCGGCCGCTCAGGCTGTTGTTATGGAGATGGGATACAAAAGAATTGTTGGCAAAGAGAGAGACGGAGAGAAAGAGAGAGAGTTGTGTGTGTTTGTGTGTTGAGTCGAGCGTAAAACCTCTAGTGGTTATTTGATGCGCGTAATCTCATTGGACGGTGGGAAACCAAACAGCTTTTCTGCTATGAGAAGAACAAATCATAATATACTATTACAGCTCTCGGTTTCTCTCTGTCTCCCCCCCCCGCTCTATACACTGAATAATATTTCCACAGATTTTCAGCTCGAGTGCAAATACTGCCTCGCTTGCACCGAAACCTGACTCAATTACCTTTGCTGGATGGCTCATATCTTAACAGTAGTTGAACAAAATTATGTATAATGAGAGTTACAAGTCTGCCAATGGTGCATGATGGGTTTGGGGTTTTTTGCTACTTATACCAGTGATAATTACTTGTAATAACGGATGATAAAAATCCAAGATCACGCAATAGCGGTTTCTTATTTTACATCCACAACCATTCGAAAGTTTAGAGTAATATTTTTTGCAAAGTATCAAGAATGTATCAGAATGACAGTTTAGAATGTTACAAATGATCTCTATTTTAAATAAACGCTGTTTTTTAAACCTTCGTCTCATTGTAGAATACTAAAAAAATAATTCACAAAAATATTAAGCATTTTTCTTGAGCAGCAAATTAGAGCACATTAGAATTATTTCTTAACGATCACGTGACACCGAAGACTGGAGTAATGATGCAAAAATAATTCAACTTTGCATCACAAATGTAAATTACATTTTAAAATACTGTAAAATAGAAAAACATTTATTTTAAATCAGAATAATGTTCATCAATATTGCACAATATTCTATTCTGCAGTGCCCAAGTAATGTCTGTTTAGAATATCATGTTACGACTTCAAAACCATATTAATATGCTGGGATATTTGAAAACTGATGCTTTTGAGCCTTTAACATCACACATATCCAGCTTCATATCTATGTGTTTTCATAGACGTAGGTTTGTAGGTTAGCTCACGGAGTACAGAGACGAGGAGCTCCTGTTTGAATCCTGTGTAACTACAATTTCAACAAACCAGATCAAATCGGTGTAAATTACACGGTTGCATCAACAAATGCCTTTTTATATCAGTTTTGCATGGTGTCAGGTATGTATACATGGATATTTCAATTCTGAACCGCAGCAACAGATACCTATATCAACATAATAAAAACGTGCCAGGGTTCACATATTGTATATTGTCACGTATATTTTAGCAGCACTCAGTTGATATTTTTCTTTAAAAACTGTGGCGAAACACGCAGTAACGCACTTAAAAACAGTGTCGCACATAAAAAGACTTCTCTGTGTAAAGTTGCCTTGACAAAATGACACATAATATACACACATACAGAATTATTATTTGTGGTTCACGCTGTTGATTGAGCCGAGTACAGCGCGTGTTACAGTATCACATCATTCGGGACACAGCTATTGAAGTCAGATGCTTGCGGTGGGTGATGCAAGTTCTGGTCTGCATCGTGTACAAATTTCAGTTCTTTCTCTCCGCATTAATCACATAATCAGGGCAGATCATGGAGGGCATATGTTAAACTTTTCATTCTTAATCAAGCATATTTACAAAATGATATATTGATACATATCCAACATGCAGTCAAGCTCTTGTCTCTGGAGAGCTCTTGGCCAGTCTGAAGCAGATGTGACATATATGGGCCATCTACTGCTCAGAGAAAGAAAGCCTGAAACAAACACACACATACACACACACCTTCACAGCCGCTCGCTTGCATCAACGAAGCAACTCCTGCGTTATGTAGATGAATATTGTCGAGTTTAACATGATGAAATACATCAGACTGGAATCTGTAATAAAACAGCAGCCCTCAAGTAAAGTGCAGAGAAACATTTTTACAAGCAAAAGTGTAAAAATCAATGAACGCGTCAAGACTGCAAAATGAACCTATTGCTTAACGTTACGGCACAAACAAACAAACATCAATGTGATTGCAGCTGCAGTGGAAACGAGAGAGTGGCCATCATTTAACCTCGAGTGCTCCAAACTCTAATTCCCATCATGCATCTTTTTTCATTGGCTAAATCGACATGAACGTCTCTGAAAACAATAAACTTAGTTATTCTGAATCAGCCCGGCTGGGTTTATTGCCAGACACAATTAACTGTATTGGTTTAATTAAACCAACAACTATTTTATACATTTAATCAAAAAACAAACAAAAACAAGACCATAAGAGGACAGCACTTTGGCTTGGATTGTTTTTTTTGTTTTTTTTTTACATTTTTGCATGCCCATCTATATAGCTGTATCTGTGCAGATACTGTTCTGACACTGGTGGTTTTGGACTGGATGGAAGCTCAGAGATGATCTCCAGATGTGAGGATCACCATCTAAGCCATGGCATCATTTCAAAACGGAGATCTCGCCTATTCAGGCTTTACAATGCCAAGCCACATGCTGGCGTTCAGAGTGTGTGTACGGCACCGTCCCTTAGGCAAGAGCCGATGAACTCAGAGTTCAGATCTAAAGAGAGCACAGGACGAGAGGAACTGCTGCTGACAACCGCACGAGGGCTTTCCACGACTGCTGAAGACAAAACAACAGCAATAAGATAATGTAAGATTTAATAAAGCCACATTTTTAATAGCATGTAAACGTTTGGGATCTGCAAGATTTTTTAATGCTTTTGAAAGAAGTCTTGTGTTCATAAAGACTGCTTTTTATTTAATCAGAAACTCAGTAGTATTGTGAAATCTTATTAAATTTTGTTTTCTATGTAAATATATATTAAAATGTAATTTATTTGTGATGCGCAGCTGAATTTTCAGTGTCACACAATCTCTCAGAAATCATGCTGATTGGATGCTCAAAAAAACTTTATTATTACAGACTTTTTACATTTCCTGAGAACAATTATTGCCTACGCAGTACTCCCAATTCAGCTGAACCTATATTGTACAACATTAAATCAAAGAGCCTTTCATTTTGAGCCATCCAGACGTCCATGTCTACTTACAGTGTGAGGAAATCATTAGAACATGATGCATGTTCAGGACGCTTAAAGACGGAACTAATTTTGATATTTATTTGATCTTTTGTACTTCCCAACAAAAAATGATTAGTTATTTAGCACTACCGCATCAAAATAAAGAGCCAAGCAATTTTTTTGGCAAACATTATCACTACTCTTCATCAACAGTACACATAATGTGCTAAACGAAACTCGACAGTCAACATGCACAATTACAGCTCATTATGATAAACAACATTTTGCTTCCATTATTCATAGTTCACAACAACTCCATTGGAAAAATTGAAAAATCACAAGTTTTACCAGTGCGATAAGGGGATGCTGCCAATGCATGTTCATTAAAATATATTAATTAAATGTAAATAAAAAAAAGTAAAAAAAGAATATATATATAATTTATTTTTAGCATACATAAACAAAGAACCTGATCATCTTAAGGGAAGCCATTAGTCAAGAAATCTGACGGAACGATGTTGATGCCAAAAGCGAGGGACAAACCAGCAGCAGAATATAAATGAAAGGCAATTCAATCTTATTGGCTTCCCAGAAACGATTTGAACATCTGGAGCTTCCAGAGAAGCTTCTACTTGTATAGAAATAGTTTAGTGACCACAGAAATAGAATAAGGCTATAAAATGACAATTTGCATGAAAATGGGCGGGTTTTAAGGGGTCATCCGATGCTACATGCACTTTTACAGGCTGTTTGGACTGAAATGTGTGTTGGGAGTGTGTGTACACAACCACCCTACAGTGATAAACATCCACAGGTAGTTTTCTTTTCATTTAATAAAAATAAGTTGCCCCTTCTGAAATCAAGCCATTCTCAAATGCATGTTGGTGTGACCACTCCCACAATATTTGATTGACAGCAGCGTGTCATACAGACTGAACTGGTG
>JAUMHR010000075.1:16419959-16434275 GCA_032361145.1 Enteromius fasciolatus | reverse complement strand
TATATAATGTGCTTTACCTGTATACACATACCATTATGTTAGACCAGCTCATAAATGTATTATTTTCAAGGCATTAACACCATCTAATGCATCTAATCATATCTAACCATAAACTTCACTTTGCCTAGTGTTTATCCAACACAACATTTTATACATTACAGAATTACACTTTCCTCATATTATATCTATTATGATGTTAATGAACCACAAAGGCACATCATAAGATTCATTTTGCACACATATGGATACATAATCCATATCATAATCTATGAATACCATTATAAATATCCATTATACATCTAATAAATTAAATCCACAGTATTCATAATCATAAATCTAATGGCCCATGCCAGATAATCCATCCTACAGAATCCATTTGCTTCCTAGAAACATGAATATATATATATATGTATCTAGCAAAATGCACAATACTGCACACAAATTTCCTATTGTAAACTCATTTTACCCATCTAATGTGACCTTAAATCACTACTAACATAGCCTGCAGCACTCATAATACGTATTTCCAAAAATGGAAACACAGCACATACACCCTGCCTTTAACATAACCCACTATTATTAGTGAAATACCCAGCATTACCATAACACTCCCATCAATACTCAAAGCGCCCATCACTGCCGGCACATTCCATAACAAACCATCCCAGATCTGCTAACACATCTGATGGCATCCAAGTCTTCCCACGATGCATTCAGCACTGCTCATAATGCATGTCATTTGGTCTAATGACGCATAACGAAACGGACCGCCGGCACACTGGTGTTAATGTGACATGTAAATGGCATATGTGCTGTCCGAGAGATTGGCAGGCCGGCGGTCAGATGTCAGTTCCCTATCCCACAGTGAGTTACTCTTGAGTTATTGCTCCGCTTTCCAGCACTTCACGCCTGACAGACGGCTCCTTGAGAGATCCATTTGTCTTAATGGGACTTCAGGAGCGAGTCCTCTTGGTAACAAAAAATGGTGACAAACTTACAATCTCTCTCTCTCTCAGACGCCACATAATCTGTCTTTCTGTCCACAGGTGAGAAGAAGAGTAGTTTAAGCTCTCATAGGTGCAGTTTATGGATGAACAGCTGGCCCATTAACCTCTGACTGCTGCACGGAGACAGAAAGATGGTGCTCTTACAGTATGTCTCGGTTTCACTCAATTCAATGAGCGATGACAGGACTGCCGTTTTAAGGGATAGTTCACCTAAAAACTAACATTTTGTCATTGTTGTCTTGTTGTTCCACACCTCTACGAGTTATTTCTTCTGTGAAATACAAAAGCACCCATCACCATTTTCAATGGGAGCTACAAAAAAAGGCCGTTATAAAGTATAAAACTAGATTATACACTATTATTATACCTAAAACACATGTCAATCGTGCAAAAGGTTTCTAAAGCATAAATAACTCCTGCATCCTCCAGTTACCCTCAACATACCCTGCGTGATTTTAATTAGCACGTATTGAGTTTATACATCAGCTTTATACTGTAGTCTGAAAATGACAGATAACCTTTATATGTGATGTATTCGTGGCGGAAGATATATAAGCAGCCATCAGGGGGAAAAATAGCACATCCTTAAATTGTATGTAATGGTAGCAGCATGCATGCTCTTTAAAAATGCTTCTTGTATGTCATGCTTGCTGTTTTGATGTCATATTAGAAAACAATTCCAGCTTTGTAAAAGTTACATTTGCATTGTGCATCAAATGTGATTCGTGGTAAGAAAACAGAAAGAAGCCTGTAACACATCCTTGTTTCCCAAAATGGACAGATATAGGAGCAGTCTGAGGACACTGGACTGCTAGTTACACAACCTGAAGACCTGAGGGATCTCAAGAATAGCAGTAATGAACATAACATGGGCATATGTGCATGAGCAGACAAACAGAACTGGAAAGTGGAACGACAGGTAAAACGATAGAAGGATGGATGGATTAATTGACAGACAAAATGACAGATGAAAAAGATGGATGGATGGACAGACAGATATAACAACTTTACATTAGACTACATTAGAAACATCAGAACGATAGACAAATTTATGGAGCCATGGATGGATAGACGGAATGACGAATAAAGGATGGATGAACAGAAAGACAAAACAATTAAAGCATTATTGCACTAGAAACATTAGAATGATAGATGGATTGATGAAACAATGAATGGATGGATAGATAAAATGACAAATGAAAAGATGGGTGGAACCATGAATGAATGGATGAACAGACAGACGGCACAGATAAAAGGATAGAATGATTGATATATTGACTGAATAATCAATGGATGGATGGAGAGACGGAATAACAGATAAAACATTAGATATCTAGCTCTAGCATAGCATCCTGTGTATTAGTTGCGTAACATCGTTTATATATTAATTTATTTATAAGTAATAGTTATCAATGTAAGATGACAGTTAGTTCCGTTAAACCCTCGGCGACTGTCAGAACAGCAGCGAATGTTTAACGCTGCTCATATTCAGCTGTAATTTGATAATTAATGTATGAAGTATTTTCCATTAAACTCTGAAAGATGTATCCTGCGCGAGACTCCTGAATGGCTGAAGCTGGATGGATCGGTTATGAATACAGTGTATCAGCGTATGAATGATACTAAACGATTGAGTACGTTTGATGACATGAAGCCGCATGTGTGTGTTATGAGCAGCTGATGTGTCAGTACTCTGTGGCTGTCCTGCACCTCACTCTGGTTTAACTAGGTTGTGTAACGGTCAGCCTCAGGGCAGGACCGATAAAAGAGTCCCGGGACAGTTCAGTGGATGAGACGCTATACACAGCTCTACGCTCTGCCTCCAAACTCACATGCAACGTATTCCAAAGAATTAAACAGAACTGAACCATACCCATTTCTTCCACTTTACACACTCTCTTGAAAACGACATGAATTTAAAAGCCTCCCTCATAAATATGTAAGCAGTCATTTAGCAAATGACTTTATTAAAGTGGCATGTAACAGGGTTATTTCTTCTAGAGGTACCTGAGTGTCTCAATCAAGGTCTCAGTTCTGGACCAAACCAGCAGCTTTTCACGTCTTATAACACAAGACCATTTGAAAACAAGTTTGTTTCACTAAACTAGAGTACAGTAGAGTGGAGCGTATACAGTAGATGAGGTCACAGCTGGCAGATATGGAGCGAAGTAGTTCATGCTCTGTTAGATTTAAGTAATGCTCTCATGTGGAATGAATACACTGCTTGCATGGAAAACATGTTTTTTTATTTTATATATATATATAATATGTTATTTTAATCTTTATAAATGTCTATTGTAGCTTTTCTTGCAAGGTCAGGGAATTCTAGACATAAACCTTGTGTCAATCAAAAATTTATTAATTGTGATGGTATCCACAATAAATATATGTATATATATAATATATTATAATATATGTGTGACACAATATGTGTGTGAATATTATGCATCTTTATTATGTATATTCAAATACATTTATGTATATACAAGACAAATATAATAAAAAATATTTATGCATAATATAAAATAAGCATGTGTAAATATTTTCACAATTTATACTGTATGTTTGTGTTTATATAAACTTTTATTTTGGATGCGATTAATCATGAATAATTGCTTGAGAGCCCTAATATACTGTATATATACAGTATATGTAACTTTAATACAGTATATATATATATATATAATATATATAATTTTTAAATTAATTAATTAATTAATTTATTTATTTTTTCTTCCCCAACAAAAAACATACAGGTATCTTAGATGCACATACACTGTATTTGCCTTTTTTTGGTCAAGACTGTGATCCACTCACTCAAAACACAAGCTAAAAAGAGACGTAAAGGTGATCTGTACTGTATGAAATACACAGAGAGGGAAGAAGCCCCGTTCATCTCATGCGCTCTCACTAGTCCCTGAAGGAAAGAGTCTCCCAAACATTCCAGGACTGTTTTCCCAAATCTGTCATCTCTGACTGATTACACCTCCACACTCCGTCTGATCGTGTCATCGCTGCCACTCCGAGGCCTCGTTAAATCTCCCATCAGTCCCTTCACAGGATTACGCATCACAGCCTGTGTCATCTTCGTCAAGACCGCGGATCAGCACGCGCAGGTACCACACGCAATCACAATTCTGGGCATGGCATGAACAAACAAGAGCGGAAACTGCAGAAAATGGGGGAATACACTGGAAATGCTTGATGCTGTAAACTTCAACGCTTGAATCGTTCTCGTTCACACCTTAAACAATCATACTGCAGCTCCACTGCTGTCTGCACACTTTATGCAACATTGAACACATGCTGATAAAAGAGTGTTTGGGAGTCAAAGGCTTTATCTCTGAGCGTGAGAGAGTTTCAGGTCTGTTGACAAAGCTTGCCCTATCCTGTGTGCATTGATCATATACATGATGGCTTTTACATGATGCAAACGCTTGGATGTGTTTGAACTAAGGGTGCACAGATATTAATATGCTAGCCGATACAAGAAGCTGCAGCGTAGTTAATGATAACTAAATCAAAAACTGTTAAAATTGTCATTAAAATAAACCTGAATTAATGTAGATATTTTGCATGAAAAACTCACACTTAAAAAAAAAAGATTTATATAAATAAGTTTACACTGAAATAATGAAATTAATAAAACTGAAATAAAAAAATTATAATAATTGTATACAATAAGGCAAAAAGAAATATGAAAAAGAAAATATATAAAATAAATATAACACAGATAATTAGTAATTAGTAGTACTTGGTGATAAACAGTGATATACTGACTTATAAAAATTGCTAATATTTAAAAATGGAGTTTTTCTAAATAGTTTTTCTAACCCTATAAATAAAATACAAAAAAAAAAAATCACAGATGCTTTAAGTAAATGTAGGCATCTCAACATTCGAATGTACAAATTAAAATTAAATATTTTTTTATTTTAGTTTTGCTGAAGATTACATTTAAGAGTGTTGCTTAAGTTATAATAAAAAATACAGGCTGAGCATGACACAGATCATATAAATCTAAATGTAAAAATAATAAGCATGCACAGTTAAACAACCATTATGGTCCAGATATATTGCACATCATTAATGTGATTGTGTGGATTTGTAAGGTTCTTGTGGAGATTCTCGCTGGTCAATGCACACCCTAAATTGGTACCAATGAAAAAGGACAGGGTCTGGTAAAATTATCTCAATTAATGGCACAGAATGCATCAAAATTGCAAGAATGACTTCAAAATGATGAGCAAACAGTTACAGTGTGCAAGCAAAACAGTGTGTATGAATGTACACCTGTCCCAGAGCTGCATCACAGCTTTTGGTAACAAAATTTGACCATTAAACGAACAATGACAGCAGAAGAAAATCCTTATTGTTGAGCCTGGGTCCAGCTCTGTCTCTCTGTACCAAACTGTCTCACACATTCAAAGGGAAGTTACTCTGCTATAAATCCACATACACACACTGATGGAATGCAATGCAACAAACACACACACACACACACAACCTAAACAAGACAGACGAGAAAAGACAGACACATAGAGAAGTGTCAGAGCGAGAACGGGATACCTTACTGTTGATTTTAGACTTCTTGGCGTGCTTGTGCGGCTTCCTGTTCCTCCGCTCTTTGCCGTCTCTCCGTCCGAGCGCTCCCCCCATTTCCTCTCATCACACACTCATCCACCACATGCCCTCTCACCTATCGCCTTGTCTTCTCCTCCTCGTCCCCTCTCTCTCTCTCTCCACACACTCACGTCTCAACGGAGTGCTGGCCGCTCACACACTCTCTCGCACACACACACACACACACGCTAGCGTCTGGCGAATGATGAAGGGCTGATTTTGCTGGATGCGGTGATGGGGAGGGAATAGGAGGGAAAGAGGGAGGAGAAAAGGAGGAAGAGGGGGAGATGTGGTGGTAGTTTTGAGGAGGGGAGGAGGGAGACCGTTTGGGGTTGAGCCATTAAGGAAAAAGCTCACGTTTATTCATTCACACTCGTTCGTACGCGATGACAGTGTGTGTCCCATAGAGAGCAGTGATGAAACTCACACATACACACACACACTATGCAGTCGACTGCAGCATGCTCATTGACCAGAACAGATACGACTGCGACGACATGAAGCTCCGCCTCCAGTTTAACGTGATTGGCCAGCCAAACACCAGAATGATTTTCACTCTCTCTCTCTTTGATGTCTGAGGCAGGCGTGTGATTGGTTGATTAAATGATTGTGTATTCAGACTGCTTGGAAACAGTAGTGATACTATATATCGGCCTATAGAGAAAGCAAAACTTGTAAGATGTGGATATACACTACAGACTGCGTAAATTGTTATTATTATTATTTGAATTCTGAGATGCTTTTTTGGTGCAGGGGTTAGCTATTGAAGGGGAAAATTACTTTTTCATTTGCATGTATTTTTGGCACTTTAAATTTGATTGTTTTAATTTATTAACAATATAACTTTTAAATAATAATAATAACAATTAATGTGAACTGTATTAACATGTTGTATTATATGAAATATATATTAATATATTAATTAATATATTAAACCATCCTGCAGTCCTCTTGGAAGTTTGTTGAGGCCTCCTATTGGGTCCAGGACCCCTGGTTAAGAATCAGTACGATGGAATGCACTGTGTTTCCCGCCAACTGGCAACCCGGGGTTCTGAAACACGATTGGGTAAACTGATGGTGGGCGGGTTTCACAAACCAAAACGAGAATAATTGACTGTAGCAATGTTTTTTTTTTCTGAGACAGACGGAAAGAAGAAAGAATAGGAACAAAGCAGAAATAAAGAAATAAAGGAATTTAAAGCATTATTTTCTGAGAAAAAATAAAGGAATTTAATGACAGATTTCTGGGAAGGAAGGAAGAAAGGAAGAAGGAAAGAAAGAAAGAAAGAAAGAAAGAAAGAAAGAAAGAAGGAAATAAAGAAAGAAAGAAGGAAAGAAAGAAAGAAAGAAAGCAAACAAACAAACTAACTTTTCAGAGAACAATTTATACCAGTATAATGAACTCATACAGGGTCAGGCAATTGCTGCAGTCTACTCTCTCTCTCTCACACACACACACACACACACACACACTGCACTCAAGGTGTGTTACAAGAGAAGAAACCACAAAAGCCAAACACACTCTTCTCTTGCTGTGGTAGCAGGTCTGTAATATCATTCAAACACTGTCTCAATATGCTCCATCTCTTATATTGTATATTTCTGTGTAATAAACTGTAGCACTATTGAAACAGACTAGTTCCCTCGGGTCGGTAAAGTCATGTTTCACAAACGCACTTTGTCATTTCAATCCTGTTTGAATCGAACACGCCTGTGTAAATAACAAATTACCTACTTTCTGCAGTTAACTCCGGCATCCTCTGAGAAATCTAATTCTGTCTGGATAGAAATGTTGTTGTCAAAACGCTTCACCTCGTCTATGGTGTCGAAATCTGGAATGAAAGCTAAATTTCTCATTGTGTGCAAATCTTCTAAACCTTTCTGACAAAACATAACAGTTGGTGGTTCACGCTAAAATCCCATCTGATGGGAAAATTAAATCAATGTGGAACGTCCAATCCAAAAACACTGCAAAAACGAATTAGACAAATGACCGACATCCAGCGGTTATAGTCTTAACTCCAACAGAGTTCAGCACAGTAATTCTAAACTGGTTTTGAGCAAACAAAAAGTCATTATTTTTAATTATTAAATTCACTTTTTAAAATATTTTAAGTAATAATATTACTATGAACTGAATAGGTCCAACAATTTCAAAATGTGTTATGACACTAACTATGACACAGACTGAACAGGAAATTGGACAAGATGAAAAATCCCATTCATTTCCTTTATAGGATGATTTTAAATAATAGTGTATAAACCTTTATACATATTATATTTGCTTTTGCTGAAACCATCTGCTTCTTTGTTCCTAAATATTTGTAAAAATATATTTTTAAGATGAATTCCCAATGAACTACCCATGATTCTGTAAAGAAATCTGTACCAATAAAAAGTCTCTAAAAGACACAATATCTTCTTTCCTTATACATAAGTATAGTTTTTAATCAAGTATGTCTTTTGCTACACTTAGTAAGACATTCAATTCACAACATTGCCTTTCTGTACATTTTTTAAGTACTTTTGTTGGTTTAAATACAAATGAGCACTGTTGTGAATCTGTATCTGGTTAGTTTAGTCCATTGCTTATACAGTAACTCTGAAAAAGTGGGCAGGAACCCACTTTAATTGGATGTGCATCCTTGTTCTCACCTCCTTTAAAAGTTATAGGACTACTTTATAACCCTTACTGATCACAATGATAAGGTTGGTTGAATACAACACTTAATTACTTTCATTTAGCGTGCAGTTTGCACATCCAATTTTGGGTCACAATCCACCAAATGAGAAGCACTGGCTCAGAAAACAAAGCTTTACAGTATGTGTCACAAACCGGACCACTTTTAGGCTAAGAGGACAAACACAGTATATAAGAGATTGTCTCATTCACTGCATCTTTCAGCTCATTTAATCTGTCTCTCTCTCTCTGTCTGTTTGATGGAGGGATGAGTCAGACGGGTGCTCTGCACTGGAGGCTGACTGTCAGTAATGAGGTTCCTCGGGTGTGGCAGGAGAAGAGTAAGGTGGAAGTCAAAGGGAAGATGACTGGAGATCAGGAATGAGGGATTGATGTGTAGAGAGACATTGAGAGGTTGAATCAGATAAAGGTGAGGCAGAGAGCACAAGTCAAACATGCCACATTTACTTTTAACTAGAAAAGAAAGAGTGTACGTGCAAGACAGATATACACTGGCCCTGTACGCTGACATGAGTTAGCAGCCAGAACACGTTTCTCCAAACAAGCAGCTCCAAACCTGTAGTAGCTCAGGGTGGATACAGAGACTTCAGTCTCACACACACAGTCTGAGAGGAATGGGGTGAATGTCAGTGAGAAGCAGTTCAGATATCTGATTTTAACATTCAACACACTCGCCAGTACAACACCCTTCAATTTATACAGACGGTAAAAAACGAGCCGTGGAACTTATCAATGAGTCTAATAAATATGAACGAATGAAATACAGATAAGAAGGGTGTGTAATAAAACAAATAATGCCAAAGAAATCACTTCTTTCTATGGTTCTCACAGGCTGCAAACAACAAACCACACACAGTAGAGTTCACGAGTTAGTGAATCAAAATATAGAGCGCCAAGATGATGGAATGAGAGATTGGATGGAGACGGATGGATGAATAGAACTGCAGACAGAATTATAGAAAGACAGACAGACAGATAAACAGAACAAAATGATAGAAAGAACGACAGAACAACTGCTATAGATAGACAAAGAGAGTGTGTTTGTGTGCATCAGGAGGCTGTTCTCTTCTCGCCTGGTTCTCTGGAGAGCAGATCTTGCTCACACACAGCTGGGCCTGCAGCGTGTCCTGCCAGCTCTGTAATGCAGCTCAGGTGAGACTGTGATGGGGTTGGTCAGGGTCAAGCTGTACGCATCTTTATGAGCTCATTAATGCAATGATAACTTCTCATTTCCACGTTAACATCAGCTGCTTCAGCACTGAGGGCTTCTTGTCTCTGCTAAAGAATGTCGTCTTTCTGTGGTCTGTCATACGACCATCTCTGACCTCCAGGCTTCACTAAACACACACACAGTGCATTAGGTTTCATCTTGGCTCAGTGAAAACTAGGCTAATGCTTGACCTGAACACACAGCAGTGCACACAAGGCCACACATTGACAGCTCTTATGAGCGTGGGATTGCGAGCATGTGCAGGCACGTGAATTGTAGATGTTTGATTATCTGCGTGTGCACCCAGCAGGAGAGGTCAGTACAGCAAATTAAACAATGTCAGTATATAAGCAGATTACGACCCTCACCGGCACCCTGTGCGAGCAGGAGATGGCGCAGTACAGCAGCTAAATTGCACGGGCTGTCAAAAACCCCCAGGATTTCACAACAACAAAAACCATAATGACAGAAATGCAACAGTGAACCACAATGGCCTGGACAAATTGGAAGACAAATCAATGTAGCCACCACTTCTAGAGTGGCAAAAAAAAATATGCCTGCTCCAAATTCTCACACACGGCCCTCAAATATCAGTGTGCCAACTTTGTATTTAGTGAACAACTAAAAACCAAAAACAAACAGTGATGTCTGATTCACAAATCAAACACACACACACCCTTGTCTCCACCCCCTTGTTTGTCGCTATGGTTTTTGATGAGCTCTTCCTCCCTTATCATTTCGTCCCCTCGTTTATTATGTGTATTTAAAGTGCCCCTATTACGCCATTTCAAATATGATCTTTCATGCAGTGTGTCATGTAGTGTTTTGTGTATGTGATCTGCAAAGTTGTGACGCCGACAGTGCACGATAAATAAAGTTGTCTATCAAAAGATAGAGTCGGCTCACATTCCCCTAAACGAGTCATCAGCAGTTCGAATCTTTTTCTGTTACTGATCCACGTCACTAAGTAACATATTTGCATAATGTCCGCCCACGTTCCAAGTCGCAAACAACTTGTCCCGCCCCCAAACAGTACAATTTCCACATGGATTACATAATGTCAAGGAGACATTATCCTGTGAGAGTAAATTTGTTTTATATGCCCTTCTGAAAGATGAATCTACAAATAATGAGTGGTTAACATTAACTTTTTTCAACAACATCTCAGCAGTACAATCTTGTGTTGTGTTCCCGTCATTTACTGATGACTGCTTTTCCAATCTTGGAGTAACGTTACAATACGATATTCACCAAACGCTTGGTCTTAAAAGATGGATCAATGCCCAGTTTATTTTGTCCGGCTTGCTCCTCTGAACTTCTACCTGTAAGTATGATTAATAATTGATGATTGTATTTTGTAGCGATTGTTCAAAATATGTATTTGTGTATGTTATGCAACCCTGCACATGTCTAACTAGTTTAAGTAATGGTAAACGATGTTTAACGCAGTGTTATGCATTATATAGTGTTGAAGTTCACGACGTGGAGGTGTGCTAGATTCACTTACAAAAACAAATTGCGAGCACTTTCCACAGTGCTAACTAGCTGATGTATACTCTCTGAAAGTATCCATAGTAATGTCAGAAAGACGGCGGTAGAACAATTATAAAGGACTGCACCATCTGTACGGTTTGAAGGAATTTAATCCTCCCGAGAAAGTTGGAGGAGAAAACTCCGCACGCTTGCAGATGGCACACAATAAAAGCTAATCTGAGAACCCCAAAGATAATAAAAACTCAAAAAAGACCCTCAGGACTCAAAACAAACACCCATTTTTACGATCTCCCCCTCCCCTCACCGAGCTCCCCACCTCTCACCTTACATTCTTCTCCCCAAAAATCTTCATTGAAAATCACTATAAGCTCGAAGTGTTATATTTTGTGAAGATATTGCTTTTTCACTGTCATATTTGATGTTATTGCAGAGGTAATAACACAATGGATGCAAGGGTCTCAATTTCATAGCAGTCACTTATTTTATGAAGAAATTAGAAACTCTTTTAAAGAATTGGACAAATGGAAATTTCTGACCAGCTGCAAGAGAATTGCTGGCAGGCCAAAGGCTCGGGTGTTTTACGACTGATCAAGAGATTTGGTTGAAGGTTTGTGTGTGTGTGTTGGTCCGGGGTATATAAGGTAAAGAGTAAAGCAGGGCATTAGGTTTTTTCTCTGAAAGCAGAATGACCTCCACCCGGTCATATCTTATATGTGACCGAGTGCTTTTCTGATCAGGTATGCATAATTTTATATTAGAAATGAATTGGATTCTATGTAATTGGCTAGGATATGCATTCTTTTAAATTGGAACTGAATGGAATTCTGATTCCTTAAATTATGTAATTGACTTGGGTATACATTCTCTTAAATTGTAACTGAATTGAATTTCACATTGTTTAATTATGTCAATTGGCTTAATATTACCTGATGAATAAATTAAATGTTATTCCTTGATTCATTCTAGACTGCTGAAATCTTTGTCACTAGTAGGGTGTGAGGAGGCTTTGGCGCGCATTAATATTACGGTTAGGATATGCAAACTGGGGTCACAGCAAACTGGAGCATTAGGCACGTTTTATCTGGAGACCCCCTGATTTCTGATATCACTGGAATCGACACGTTGGGCATGGATAAGGACTATGTTCACTATGTTTTTGGCAAAAGCGAGCAGTAGGCAGCCGGCAATTAACATATTAGTTTCCCTCCAACCGCTGAGCGATTATCAGGCTAGCAAAATTTGTGTTACAGGATGGCGATTCGGCCGACGTCAGACCCAGATGGCTTTAGGTCCCACATGGAACGGAGAACAGCAAGTATAGCATATCTAGGAGAATCAACTTAAAATTGGAGTCAGATTAAAACGAGGTAAACATAAACGTAAAACTTAAGAACCAAAAATTAGAATTATTAGAAAAATTATTTTCTCTGTAGAGCTGGAAGCGAGACACGACAATCTTAGCCCAAGTAGGCGGGACCTTACACATCTGACCAATCACAGCAGTGGGGGCTCACGGGAAGGAGGGGTTTAGACAGACTGATTCTTCAAACTGATTCACACGAGTCGTTTACCAATCATTTAGAAATGGGGTAAAATTAAATCTATTTTTGGAGAAAACTAAAGTGTTTTTTGACCTTGCATACATGTAAACTTGTTTTAAGAGACTCATAAAACAATATTAGCAACCTTTAAAATGGCATAATAGGGACACTTTAAAGAGCCGTTTGTGTTCCAGTCTCCATCAAGCATTGAGCTTCCCTCATGTAAAGCGTTTCCCTTGTGTTTTTTGTGTGCTCGTGTACACTGCCTTGTATTTTGGATTCTCGCTCTTGTCTTGCCCTTGTTGAATATTGTACGCCAACTGACTATTCTTGTGCTTTGCCTTACTTTATGCTTATGCATTACTTTACTAGTTACTTGGAAAAAACTTGCGCTACTTGTAATGCATTACCCTCAAAACTATTGAGTCTCTGGTTTTGTCACGCCCTCAGGCGTCCCACCAGATTTTTGTTTATGTTTTCATTCGTTCTTCCTCATGTGCTCTTGTCATTTGTAACCCCGCCCCGGTCCTTAGTGTGTAATTGTCTCCCCAGGTGCTTTGAGTTTTCTTGTAATTAGTTTGTCTACTTAACCAGGTTTATTTCAGTTCTCTGTATCCGTCGTTGAATGTCACCGTGTTCGTCTGCCTGTTTGTCTGCGTAGATCGCTGCACTTTCGTTCAGCCTATTTGTGCACTTTTTACAATTAAATATTTTGCACTGAAGTCCTACCTGCCTTGCCTCTGTCCGCTGAGAAGCGGGATCGCGACAACACTCGCTGCAGCCCAGACGCATTCGTGATAGAATGACGGATTAATTAAAGAGATGGCATTCGTGTCACAGCTCGTTGAGCTGATCCGCCCGGGACCTTCCTTCAAGGAGTACATCCACCAATTTTATAAACTCGCTGAACAGTCTTCGCTTTGCAGTGAGGAGATCATCCAACTTTTTAAGGACGGTGCAGGATTTCTGCAGGATTCGGAGATTCCGGACCTCCCTGGATTGCCGTTGGGGTCAGCTTTATTTCTCACGCTGGCTACACACTGTTCACAAGCGTGATTTCAGCCAGATCCTGTCAACACCACATCACAGATGCACGAGACTGTTTAGTTTCACACAACTGCAGACATCTCTACGCCTAGTATGCCTAGTCCGCACGATACGGGTGGTAGCCCCGTTTCACGGTTTGAGGATCCGTATTCATGTCTGGTTTCAATTTCAGTATCACGGCCAGGAGAGCCAAGTGATTTCCTCGCGGTGCCTAGTCCGCACGATACGGGTGGTAGCCCCGTTTCACGGCTTGAGGACCCGTGCCTATGTCCTGTGTCGGTTCCAGTTTCCACTGACCTGTCCTACCCAGAACCATCCACTGACCAAGGCCCAACTCAGGCGGGAGGCCCTCCCAAGAATTTTTTAGGGGGGGGCAGCAATGCCTGGGTTACGATGGGGATGGGTGGGACAGGGAATGACCCGCAGTGGCCTGAGCCTCCTACAGCAGAGGTGGAGGAGGAGCTGCAGTGGCCTAAGCCTCCTACAGCCTCCGGAATCCGAGATGGAGGAGGAGCTGCAGTGGCCTGAAACTCCGGAATCCGAGATGGAGGAGGAGCTGCAGTGGCCTGAGCCTCCTACAGCAGAGGTGGAGGAGGAGTTGCAGTGGCCTGAACCTCCGGAAGCCGAGATGGAGGAGGAGCTGCAGTGGCCTGAGCCTCCGGAATCCGAGATGGAGGAGGAGCTGCAGTGGCC
>JAUMHR010000075.1:16363465-16374942 GCA_032361145.1 Enteromius fasciolatus | reverse complement strand
TTTACACTAGTGCATTATTATTTATTCCTATAATAGCCTTATCTCTTCCTCTGAAAATTTTGTGCATTTACGTTTTTTAAGGCATAAATCATTTGTCTTTTAATGAATGAAGATTTCATTTTATTGTTGGAAAATATTTTATATTTTATAAAACACTGAAGAAACACTGTATCTGTAATTTTTGTAGTAGCCTATTATGTACATTCCACTGAACAATAATAATTTCTAATAATAATAAAATATATTATTTTATATAAATAATAAAATATTTCTGCTGCCATATCCAAACCCAGCTTTTATTTTGACAGCCTGCCATGAATACCTTTACAGTTCTGTGTGTACATGATATGACAATAGATTTACTCAAATGCTCTTGAAGTAACCCTCGGAGCAGTTCTGGAGATGTTCTTCGTGTAGCCTACTGTATTTATGTCTTCGTTTAGTGAGATGCAAGACGTTAATATCAGCGGAAGCGTCAGGCGCAGGTCAGTATGCTAGTAAACAAAACCGTGCGTCTGCAGCATACATTAACACAGAGACACGCAGAATTCAGTTTTTTTGCGTTAAATATTGACAAATATCATTGAAAGGCAGAATGTGCTCACTTGTGTGGTGGAACTGCGCCGTGCACGATAAAGAAAGCACAACTTAATGTAGACTCACAGTCGTGTAAATGATAGAAAAACCCATTAGGTATCGAAATTGGGTACCGAACGATGGCGCGTTTTTCGATACTCGTTATAACGAGGCAATTTGGTCGGTAGCTAAAAAGTATTGAACTCAGTACCCAGCCCCACTGACTGTACTGCTCATACAGTATATCGCCGTTGTAACCAAGTAATTTAAAACAAATCATTATGTCTTGTCATCCTTATCATTCTAAGACTTTGTAAAGATAAGGAATTACATTGTCATTGTCTAATCCTTGTTAGTATTTCCAAACTTTTGGAGGACGCTGTATATCACACAGTCTGCTTCAGCTCATACCGGGTCACTCAGGTCACAATCTGGCAAGATACAATAGCACAAAAACACAGGAATAATTATTTTATGCACCAGCTCCAGATGCTGGAGAAGGATGTCATTGGAAAATATGGAAATGGGTAAAGCTGGTTATAACACAAGGTCAGTAGTAGCAGGGTCAGATTCACTTATCCTTTTAATTCATTCTTCACATCCCCAGGCACACACACACACAGCTCGTACTGTAAGTGGTGTTGGTGGGATTTGTAACAGCACCATGCGGCCGGAGGTGCCCAGACACACTGACACACTAATGAACTCCGCTGCTGACCAATAAATCAACTTCTCACCCACAGCTGAACAACTTCTCATGTCAGATTCAAGGCCTCCAGGCACATGTAAGGATATAATGAGGTGAAGAATGCAGCAATAAGGCTAGAAAATACTCAGCTGTCTGTCTAAATGACTTAAGAGTGCACTAATTTGTACATAACAGAGCTATCACACTGATACAGCAGAACTTGCTTAACAATTACCATTGCTCTTATTTATGGTTAGGTATGCTTTAAAAATATATATTCACAAATTCAGAGAAACATTAGTTGCTCAGGAATGGATGCTCTGATAAAAACATCACAATAATCCACAAGTAACCCACTCACTGAGTGTTTTAAATTAAATAGAAAGTTTGGAAATGGTATTTATGAAAACATAACTCATAATAATGCTTTCTTCGACAAAAAAGTACATTCCCCGTCATCCTCTGAAAACAAAATCCACAGACATATTTATGTAGAACTGTTTTGAACTGTTTTCACTTGATGTGCATACTGTATTTGTAAATTGAGAAAGCAATATGTATGTGTGAGGACTCCAAGTTCAAGTTAAATGTCTTGATGTATTTGTTTCTTACTAATACACAGCTTTTCACTTCAGACATTCATTTAAGGCCTGGATTCATGTGGATTATTGTAATATTTTTATCATTCGTTTGGACTCTCACTGCATAAACTGTAAAAAAAAATTGCTGTGATTTTAACAGTAAAAAACTGAAAATGCTACGGAAAAAAACCTTAAATGGTTAACGGTACATTCCTGTAAAACTGACTTTCTCATCAACACCTGCATTCGGTGCTTATCAGTGTATTTCAAAGATACAAAACAGATTTCAGTACTTTAATAGCTTGGTATATTAACATTGTATCAGTTTATGAAATTACGGTATTTAACTGTAAATTTAACTTAAAACCGTAAAACTTATTTTTTACGGTAACATTCCAGCAACCACAGCTGCTGTAAATTTGACAGATTTTTTTGACAGCGTAGGTGATCAAGTGATGCTAAATTGCCCGAAATCTATTTTGATGACGAAACATCTACATCTTCAATGACCTCATTTCAGCTCATTTTCATTTCATCACCATTCCTTTAACACAGTCTCCATTCAAACAGTATTATACATTATTACAGTCTAAAAAGTTTAACAGTACCATTTGAAACTAGCCTTATAACATGTTCTAGAATGATTCATTACTTTGAATGTGCCATTCACAATCAAACTGACAGCAATAACGTCACATTTTCTCTGACTGGTGTACAATATAAAATATAAAATACATTGTAAACATGTGCTTGCATTACAATTTGACCCTAGCAACAACCCAGAACACCTTAGCAACCTCGATGTAATGTGCTTAAAATCACTCTGAAGACAGACAATATATTAACCTTTAATATTCATGCCAAGAAATGGTATAAGCCTCAAAAAAACATTAACACCATGGTACAGCTTGGCACTTTTACTGATTATTTATTTCCCTCAGTGTGAAATAAATTATATTTTCTAACTTAGCCCTCTTTTTGACTTTTCCATCTCATCTTACATGCTTATGAGTTAACAAAGTGCCTGATCATCACCACTACCATAAGCGCTGTCTGCAACCAGTTTACTAAAAACGTCAAAAACAAACACCCGTCTCCCTCACCTCTCAATGAGCGCTGACAGGAAAAGCTAAAAAACACAATTAGCGCTGAAGAGCGACTAGCAGCTCTATTACGCAGAAATGCTAATCCTTTTCCCACCGAGGCGGCCGTGTTGGAACAATTAACGAGTGGAGGGTGTAATTCCTGTGTTTGATATTGAGATTTCGCAGAGGAGGGACTTTAATCAAGATCAATTGCTTCAAAGCAATCAAGCATTCGCCTTGTTTTGTCCGAACGTTTCACTCCTTGGCTCTCTAGGGATTTTCTCAGGGAAAAGAAAGAGTAATTGTTTCTTTCTTCTTCCTTTACTAACACTCGAGCCAGTTCAAATGTACAGTAAAGATTTAAACGGGAAGTCTTAGCTGAAACTGTACAAATCAGCAAGTTAAAAATAGTACAAGTACAAGTCATAGTATAAGTTATTCAACCAACCCCACAGGAAATAAAAAATAATTACTTGATATATTACCTTTAAAGTGCCTTTATTATGCCTTTTTAAATATGATCTTTCATGCAGTGTGTCATGTAGCTGTATGCGAACATAAACTATCTGCAAAGTTGTGACGCCAACAGTGCACGATAAATAAAGTTATTGTCTATCAAAAAAAATAAAAAAAGAGTAGTTACCAACATTCTTCAAAAACCTTTATTTTGTGTTCGGCAAAAGAAAAAACTTGTGCATATTTGGAACTACTTGAGGGTGATTAATGATGACAGAATTTACTTTTATTTTGGGTGAACTGTCCCTTAAACTGTTCTTTGTTTTGAGAAGATACGCAAAAGTCTGCATTTACAGGTGAGAGATCTCAGTATAAACATTTTTTTTTTTTACATTTAAATTACTAAAAAATTATATTTTGTGCAAAGGATCCTTTTCATGGAGGACTGTCATCATTTGCTCTCTCTCTCTTAAGATGTTCCAAACCTGTATGATTTTTTTTTATTCTGCTGAATGCACATATCTTAGGGGTAACCGAACAGAGTCATTGACTGCCGTAGTATTATTACTCTAACATTCATCATTCTTCAAAACAGAAACCCATACAAGTTTAGAATAACTCAAGGGTGTGTGAACCCTTTTTTTTTGTGAATTAAGTGTCCTGAGCTGTAAAGTGGCCAACTCAGAGCAATATTTTCCTCTTTGCACAAATAAAATAAAATGAAATAAAATGTATATTTAATGCAGGAATTTTAAATTAGCAGATCTAATTAATTCACTGTACACACTATCCATATCCATATGCACACACACACACACACACAAACAGAAAGGGCTAACTAGGTAAGGGAAAACTTAAAACAAAATTCCCGTTTTAAAAAATATTTTTTATATAAATGAAAATAAATTAATACATTTGCAAGTTTTTTATTTTTATTCAATTTATATATGTATGAAACATATATAACATATATGATTTTTCAATTTATTTTATTTATTCATTTTCATTTCAAGGTACTAAAATTAATTATACAATTTAAATGTAAAAACATTTTCCTCTAAGATGTTTGCATGGAAAAAAATGATGTACCTATGCAGGTATTTAAGAACCGAAACCAGGTCTAAGCATCCCAGACACAGACAGCAGTAAGTACAAATGGTCAGTGGGTAATGAGTGCTGAAGTCACTCCCCTGGGCTGGTTGAAGTCTATACAGAAGTCTGCTCGTGACACATCGACGGCACTCAGTGTTACAGGGCATAACATTAAAATCATTTATAGCCGTGCACAGCTTCAAACCTGACTCGGAGCGAAGGCCAGTTATAGATCCAGGTCTGGCACAAATCATGAGTTTGCACCTGTGCACCCTCCCTGAGGACCGTTTGCTCGGACGGGGCTTTTAACTCAGTCTTTAGAGGAGTCTGCTCAGTTATTAAACCTTTCTGATTGCCTCCAGCACTCCATCTTCATGCTTTCTTCAGCAAATTAAAGAGTTACAGTAAAGAAAGAGTGCTATTACTGTAAGTCTATTACATGTTAAATTACTCATTTACTCTCTCTCTAAATATATCTCTACTGTATATGCATATATATTTGGCACTATCATTCCATATTTGCGGATAATTCAGATTTGCCATCACAGGAATTAGATATACAAAAATATGATTACATTAAAATATTAATATATTAAATATCACCTTTAAAATCTAATAGCATTTCACAATGTCTTCAATTGTATTTTAAAATAAACGCAGCCTTGGGGAATATAAGAGATTGTTTGGATTAAAACATGATTTAATTCAGCAAGGATGCTTCTATTAATCTGAAATGACAGTATCAGATTAAAAAAAGATTTCTATCTCAAATAAATACTGTTCCGCTGAACTTTCTGTTCATCAAATTATTCTAAAAATGCATTATGGTTTTTAATGTTCCTTGACTGAGAAATCTGCAAATTAGGATGATTTCTGAAGAACTATGTGATACAAAATAATAATCTCTCTAAAATAATGTGATGCTTTTTTGAACAAATAAATGCAGCATAAAACAATTTGTGAGACAAAAACAATTGTCCACTTCACTTTATGTAAAAATATAATTTTAGGAATGTCTCCAAAAGGAGATCATCAAGTTTAGTTCACTTCTGGCTACAAAACGGTGCCTAAAAACTGGTTAGGTACGCACACACACAAACAGACACAATGACAGACAACTCCATTCCCCTCTCTCAGTCACTGTTTCTCTTTCTAGCTCTCTTTTTCCTATTACGAAGGCTGGACTTTGGTACAGTTGTTTAATTTAAATGCCATACAGTCATGTTGAGATGGATGGAAGTAATACCACTGATAATGACTTTGATAATGAAAGACTCTTAATCCGAAAAAGACAGAGAACTTGTGTGTTTTTGAAGAGCGACACCAACTATCAGCTCATTGGCCGAGCCGAGCATGCATATGTTTACAGTATATTCTGCATATGGAGCATCTCTCGGACTCCTGGACTTATGTGTATTGAAAGTTATCATGAAACGACCACAGAGAGAGAGAGAGGAGAGCGGTCACATCGCTCAATCCTAATGTGCTTACAGAGCCATGCATTCATTAACGTCTGAAACAGCAGAAAGACTATTCTCAGCTTACCGAATCAATTTATTTCTGTTCCATTTATTAGCATTAAGTTACACAATTGAACAGGCAGCACAAAGCCATTTTCTCCTGGCATAACCAGTCCCCAAAAGGAACAGAAGAGGAACACTAAAGCAGAGAACATAATAGCTTAGTTCTGAAATCCTAGCTGCCCAATGCATTATTGTTTTGCATGAATACCGTCGTTTCATCTGGGATTGATATATAATACAAAATGCAAAAAAAAATATTATGAAGTGCCTCGTGAGTCTCCAGGCTCTTCTGTGATTGATGGCTTCCTGACCAATACGCATCAGCCTCCTGTGGCCTCCATCAGCGAGAGTCAGAGGTTGTGAAGTAGGTCATGTTTTCCTGACGCGTCCAGTGGCATTTCTATGGTGACGGCTTGTTAGAAAGGGCTGTCAGGCTGGTGTGACGCAGCCCCGCTCCACCACTGAGCGCTGTCTTGCCCCATTTAATGCTCTTTCTCTCAGTTTAACGCTGATGACACGCAAACTCTTCCATGGCAACCAATTTAGACGCCTCGAAAGAATCCATTTATCAATTAATAATGCCTAATACTTGACGGAAGGACACCAAGTGTTTGAAATCCGGCTTGATGCGAGACGCTAATGAAGGCAGAAAGTCTTTCCACAAAGAAAGACACATGCCACAAAATGAATCAAAGCGATTTATCCTGTATGAGACTTGTAGCTCTTCCATCATTTCTGCAAAATGTCATTACAAGGATGCATGACTGTGTTCTGTGGAACGCACAAATAAAAGAAATCAAATAAAATATGTCATTTAATTTAATTCAAATATTCATACACATCCAATAGTATTTCTATAGTTATGGCTGGTTAGAAAGGGAAAAATGCTAATTAAAAAAAAAGCATTTTTTAGTACTTTAAAATAAATAAGAACAAATTAATAAATTGCATTCATTCAGACAACTTGCAATTTATTTAAATTTATTAATGATAAAATTTTAATGTAAAAAATAAAATGAAATAAAATAAATTACAATATACAATTTAGATAAAAATAATATTTAAAAAGCAAATTACAAAATTGCAAATACTCTATAACTAAAACAATGATAAAAGTTAAAGAAACATATTAACAAATAATAATACATTTTTTATATTGATTTTTCACAAGTATTATAGTATTATGAATTACACATTTTATCTTTTATGGTTACATTTTTTTTAATTTTCTGTCTGAATATTAGGTTTCTCTAGTTATTTTTTCTTATGTTGTATAAATGCAATATAATTAATGCTAAAATAAATCTGATCATAAGTTCTTAAATGCCGCTTCTGTTTCACATGATTCTGAAGTTACACACAGAAAGTGCATTACATTCGAAAAAGATTATGCAGCTGAAACTGGGTGTTTTTAATTGGCTTCCTTCTTTATTAGTCATGTGTTAGAAGAAGCTCCACTTAACACCAACAAAGTTCAATTAAATTTAATAAACACCTGCATGCACACGAACACACACATGCATGCTTGAACACACAAATCACAAATGACTGTGTGTGTGTGTGTGTTCAAAAAAAGCCAACGTACGAGTGAGAATATGATCACATACCTTCTGCTGGACTCAGAATAAGTGCTTGACATCAGCATGTGTCCGTGTGCAAGCTGAGACTGCAGTACAGGTGAGAAGCACAGCGTGCTCACGTTCCCTGAGTACATTAATGGAGCTAATAGGATCACGCTTACCATCTGTTCCCTGTAGCATGATGCACACTATAAATAGCACTTCAGTGGCAGGAGACTACGGGATAGCCCAGGTACTTCCTTGCCTTAAAAAGTGATCTCCTGTGCGACAGGGCTGATAAAAGGTGAGCCAAAGTAGACTAATTAAACAGCATCTACTAGCAGCGTGCCTACAGACGCAGTGGCTTGACACTTCATGAAACCCAGTGGAACGTACTGCAAAATGCCAAAAAAAAAAAGTGTAAGCGTTTTTGATTTCATGCATTGGGAGTACAACAGATTTGGATCAAAACAGTCAGTCATAATAAGAATTATTTAATAATAGTAATATATAAATAATCAAAGTAATAAATAATGTTTTTTTTTGTCGTTTTTATTATAATTTATATAATTAACCTTTTTTTAAATTAAATGTTATTTAATTAAATGAAATGCAGTTTTGCTAAACTAAACAAAAATTGCAATGCATTCAAATAATAAAAAATAAATAAATAAAATAAAATGCACTTTGGTTAAACTAAATTTAAAAAATGCAATGCATTGAAATAATCAATGATCAATATACAAAATTTAAAAAAAATTAAACAAATTAAATAAAAATACTGAATTGCATTGCCTTCAAGTCAAGTCAATAACTTGACAACAACATCAATAAAAATGCCTCCATATGTGAATAAAAAAAACTGAACTAAATTAAATGAAATTAAATAATGAAACAAAATTACATACAGTCCAGACTAATGTGCACCAAAATAATTGCAATAATAAAACTAAGAACATGCATTTATATTAAATAGATTCCATTTTTATGTTATGTTAAGTGTGAAAGCAGAGCTGTAAATTATCTTTGGCACAAACTCTATATTTTTTATAGCAAGTCATTGCTGGCCGATCTTTGACGTGGCTGTGTCTGTAAAGCAGCTCTGGGCCGTTCTGGGTAATTACCGGAGCTCAGACAGGTTAGGCTATCCTCCAATAGTTTTGATCTAGAGCCAGCAGCATTGCATTTAAATCATAATTCAAATGATCGAATCAAAAATTGTCCCTCCATGTGATTTCCATGCAAGCCATCTTGTGTTTAACAGCTTAGAAAGAGAGAAGAGAATCACAATATGTCTCAGTGTTTAACAGACGGGCCGTGCAAATCTCAATCAGAGTGCAGTGACTGCATCAAGATAAATAATTCACAGCCAAAAGAAGCCCCTTCTTTACACTGTCCCATCACTCTCTCTCTCTCTCACAACTTCTGTGTGTCTGTCTATTCCTCCAAAGAGCTCATCACAAACTCACTGTCACACTGTGATCTACACAGCTGTCAAGAACCTTCCACAGTCCACCAGACACTACTGAGGATCTCCGTCACTGTAAACAAGTGCAAAAGATACTTCTCTGCAATCTGCAAATGGACAGTAAAGGTAGAATTTTTACTAGATATCCTGTATCTATACACAGATATAGACGATGAACGCAACAGGGCTAGAGAGGAAGGGCTTTCAAATACCATTCCGGAATGTACTGTATACAAATGTATATATTATTGCCACATTTTATCTCATAATTTTTGACTTTTTTTGTCAGATATAATGAAACCCTATGAAATCCAAATTCTGTAATTTTTTTCTAAATTCTGTTTTTTTTCTATTTTAATTTTTCTCAACTCCTTTTTAATAGTTAAAAGCATGTCTAATTAAGTAAAATCATAAAACACATACATTTATTACGTTTAACAAAAATTACAAATGTAAGGCTTTTTGAATTGTTTTTTTATGGTTACCAATTTCTGTGTTTTAGCATGTCTAATTATTTGAATGCATAATACAACTTTATTATTTTTTAAAGTCTTATTAATTTTTCCCTCCTTCAAAAATGATGTGTTATGTAGCCTATTTAATTTTTTTTTTCTGGTTATCAAATGAAGGCATAAAACATTTTAATTTATCTTTTAATTATTGAAAATTAAGTAAACTTTATTTTTGGCAATGGTGGTTTACTAAAAAAACATTTTGTGTGAATATTCCTCAAAAAAGTAATTTTTGTTTAATTTTAGTAGGCTAGTAGTAGTACTAGTGGGCTACAGTATGTACATCCTGCTGAAAAATAGGAACAGGCAAAATTACTTTAAATTAAACCAGACTTTTATTTTGATGGGTTGTCGTGAATATGTTTACAGTTATGTGCATGGGGGAAAACAATCCTTTCCCCCTCACTGAAAAGCATGGTTTTCTGACCCAGAATAGTTCCATAAAACATTTCTGGAGCAAACGACTCAATGGAATAGCCAAATGGTGTTGTTTTTGGCACTTTTTGTTGTGTCATCACAAAACATCAGTGAGTGGCATTTATTTGATGTGAAGGAGTTCTGACGTCCACTCAGTTTGTGCTACCTCCGTCTGTTTATTAACAGTATATAAATCTTCAGACTGTTTTTTTTTTTTACTTAGGTGTACAGAACACCACGCAGCAACTTTTCTGCATTGCTTAAAAATGTCTCTACGTATTAATTTGAATGGTATGTTTTCCCCCACGGCATAAAAGGATATGACATTTTTGTTTGGTGTTACTAGCAATGCCGACCAAGTCAATTAACAGAGACATGCAGAACATATTTACATGTAATGAGCCACCTTTGAGTTTCTTACAAAATTCCAGGTTAAACTGAATTCTGTTTAGTAAGTGGTTTTTGCGATTCTGTCGCAAAAATTAAAGGGCCCTATATAAATATGTAAATGTAAAAAGTTTCGCAATTCTGAGAAAAAAAGTCTAAATTATGAGATAGATTTTTTTTTTCGTACTTTCCAGAATGTTATTGATTTTCCTCTCTACCCCTCTTGTGTTTACCTGAAAAAGTAGTCTTATGACAAGTCGCAATAACTTTTTTTATTCAGTGGCGGAAATGGGCTTCCATTGGAATGCAATATTTCCTTTTTCTTCTGAATTCCGGAGAAAAAAAACACGCATAGGAACATGCCAGCACCACTCCATGGAGGATTCATAAGTTCCACCTCGCTCTGAGACGTCACTGACCGCTAGAGGGAATAAACAAGGCCATCATGGTGAGTTGTCTTGACAGGAGATTACACTGACTGTAGTAGCCTGTAGCAACAGCTTTCATCTGTTTAACTGCTGGTTAAACAATAGCAGGGTCAGATCGTTTCTTTACTCTTTAGATCCTTTCCATGGCCACCCTTCTTCACAGACAGGCAGATTCATGGGCATGTCCATAGATAATCACTGCTGGTATTTCCTGTTAGGATTTGTGAAATGCAGGAGGGAGAAAGCAGAAAATGTGCTCTTCTCCTTTTGACAGAGTTGTAGTTAAATTCAAGTGTTTCTCACTTAATATATATATATATATATATATACAGTGGATACAGAAAGTATTCAGACCCCCTTAAATGTTTCACTCTTGGTTACATTGCACCCACTTGCTAAAATCATTCTAATCATTAGTAATAATCAAAAAGTTAATTTTTGTTCCTCAATGTACACACAGCACCCCATATTGACAGAATTATTGACATTTTTGCAGATTTATTAAAAAAGAAAAACTGAAATATCACATGGTCATAAGTATTCAGCTCAGTATTTAGAAGCACCCTTTTGATGGAATACAGTCGTGAGTCTTTCTGGGAAAGATGCAACAAGTTTTTTCTCACCTGGATTTGGGCATCCTCTGCCATTCCTCCTTGCAGATCCTCTCCAGTTCTGTCAGGTTGGATGGTAAACGTTGGTGGACAG
>JAUMHR010000075.1:16337716-16351794 GCA_032361145.1 Enteromius fasciolatus | reverse complement strand
GGGATGGATGGAATGACAAAGGGAGGGAGGGATGGATGGATGGATGGATGGATGGATGGATGGATGGATGGATGGATAGAAAGATGTATGAATGGATAGATACTGTAGATAAAGAGACAAATCAATACATACATGTAAATGGTTGGATACAAATAACAATACACAGAAAGTTGGATGGATAGAACAATACACAAAGATGGATAGAACATCAACAATACACAGAAAGGTGGATGATTGATGGATGGATAGAGAGACAAACCATAGAAAAATAGATGGATGGATGGATGGATAGAAAGAATAGTAAACTAAGTTGGATGGATGTATAAAACGATACACAAAGATGGATGGATAGAACACCAATGCAGATTGGATTGGATGGGAATGAATCCTGTCGTGGTAGCAAAATGCTTTCTTTTTTTAAGGTATTTTAAATAACGTTGAATATGAATATGCTAATCATACACTGCCATACCATCACCATTACTGTACACAGGATGTACACAAGAAGGGTTCTGACACTACATGGAGGATTTTGGTGAGGACTAAATATTGAGGCAGTCACTGCGGATCCTGCACGAGACACGCATGAAAGAGTGTTTCAACGAGAGAATGACAAACCACACTCACAAGGTGCTCTTGATTGCTCGCTGCCTTGCACCCATTTGGTGAGAACACTTTTAGCCTAAAAGCATGCATAAATTTGTAAGTTTTTACGCTTGATGATGAACGTAATGCATACGCAATTAGATTTCGGAGCGATGTTAATGAAGTATTTCTGTATGAACGCTAACTATCTTAATGTACTGATTCCAAGAAGAATAAAGAACAGTTTGAGGTTGCAAAGTTACGGATGAAAGAGTAACAGCACATTTACTTCATTACAGGATTTCACAAGACATTAGGTATTTAAAAGGTTGTTTTCCCACCTGTTTGAGTATGATAAATGCCTTACTCAAAGTGGTGGTATTGTAGACGACTCAGTGTTGCATGTTATTCCAACCAACACATCTCTTTGTAATGTTTTTGCTGCTGAAACTACGTTCCTTTACACTGAAGGTACTAAGACTGTACATTCTTTGATAAGTGCAGTATGTGATATTGAAAGCTAGTGGGTGAAATGGATGCTGCAGTCCATATTAAAGAGTTTTTCATTACTCTTTCCTCCTCAGGAGACCGTAAGATAGCCAGATTGAGAACAGGAACGAGCACAAAGGCCTACGGAAGGTGATGAGTGTTTTTTTTTCCCTTTCTGACAGTGTTTCATCAGAGCAGTCCGGAGACCCCAAAGCCTTTTATAAAAGAATGAAACTCTTGTCTTACATTTCAAAGGCAAAACGGGCACATGCAAGAAAAATTTCTTCTCAATTAGGGAAAAAGTGCAGTTCATAGACTATAGAGAAGGAAAAAGAAAACAAGTGGCGTATTATTTAATCATTACAGTTTTAGCATAATTACATGTTAACATAAAATGCGCAAATGTTTTGACTCAACTCATCAGCGCACGCTTGCGGTATTGCCATTACCATCAATAAACGACTATTTCGATGTGTTAGCAGGTTGCCATGGCAACCACATATCAAGTATTTCCCAGACGCTGCCGAGAGCTTCCTCCCTTTTTTTCTGTGTCTTGTCTTTTATGTTCGCCACGAGATCCGAAGCGCTATCCTCTCACTACTATGACACTTTGCTTTCAGATGCATCCGAAACAGGTCATTCTCCTTATCAGCAAAGAGACACATCGCTTCCCAGCATCAGGTAAAAGCCGACGATCTGAGGGAGCAAAGGCGAAAACGAGAGTGTATACAGCGGAGTCTGAGCGGTCATTAAGAATTTAGGTGGCGTTGAGCAGGCTTGTGGAGGTCTATAAAAGATGCAAAAAGAAGAAGCAGCAGCTCGGAGCTCATTACTCCAGCTGATCAGATTTCCTGTTCTGGTTTGTTCTCGACGCCACCAGGCTCACAGCAGGATGGCCCAACAAGATTTAGATAAGACGAAACCTGGGCGTGCATTCACCAAAGGATCACTCACATTCTGTTCTTCATTTCATTTGGACATTTTGCACTGGTTGGATCCTCCTGGATTTGGAATAAACTAAATGCTTTCCTTGTCTGAACTGGGACAGGACTGTGTGTATTCAATGTTTAGATCATCTGGCCCCTCACGAGTAAACAAGTAAACAATGAGTCATTTCAAACCAAATCAAAAATCATTTTATTAATCGGCATTTTTCTTGTTTTCCAGTCAAGATATCCAAGACAAGGTTTTATATCTCAAATAAAACATTTCTGTACCAGAGACTTCTGTTGTTGTTGTTTTCAAGAGCAAATGTATATTGTTGATAAAATGCTACAGTTCAACAGAAAAATGAAAAAAAATGAATGGAACAATAAACAACAGATAGACACAAACAAATGACAGACACAATGAAGGATAGATGACAGAGCGAATGACAGATACAAGGAATAGGATAGATAGAAATGAACAATTTTAATGAATAATAAATAGAATGAACAACACATAAAATTATAGTATAGATTGATAGAATGAACAATAGATCAAATATCTTATTAACAAACAGATGGCTGGTTTAATGTCTTACATAGACAAGTTTGTAAAGGTATAATAACTGTAACATGCTTGAAGGGTTAGTTCACCAAAAAATGAAAATTAGCCTGTGTTTTACTCACCCTCAAGCAGGCGCGTGCACAGGTAGGGCTCAACCCACATGCCCTTTTTGTAATTACACTCGGAAGTTTACGATGCTATTATATTATGCATGTGTTTGCTGGCTAGATTAAAAAAAAATTAAGTTTTATTTTTTTAATTCAGTTTTAGCAAATCCCCCTCAAAAGGTTTGTGCACGGCCCTGCCATCAAGTCATCCTAGATGTACGTATATGACTTTATTCTTTCAGGTGGATCCAATCATAGTTACATTAAAACTGTCCTGGCTCTTCTAAGCTCTATTATTGCAGTGTGCGGGGGTTTCCCTTTAACAGTCCAAAACATGTTAAATAAAGTGCATGCAAATGTAATACCTCACACTGCTCCTCGGGTGAATGAAGGACTCCGGTAACGAATCCGTGCATTTTTGTAAGTCACATATCTATATTTCAAAACATTTTCTCTCTTCTGCTGACTGTGGTAACCGGAAGCAGTCCTGGTGGATGTCATAGGACATCCTTTGCCAGCATGTGACCAGCATAAATCAGCAAAAACACCATCATAAACCAGCAAAGGACCAGCTTAAACCAGCATCCCAGCTTACCCAACAGTGTAACTACACTCTACAGAAGACTAGATTATGCACTTTTTGGAAAAAATAATTACTTGAACAGGCTACCTATAGTAGTTACTGTCAGCTGGTTAACTAATTCAAATTACATTTGTAAAATGCTTAACCAGTTCAAACAAGTCCCTGTCTATATGGAAAGCAAAACGTTTCGAAGCAGATAAAACACACATGACAAACCCCTTAACCTTGGAGCTACAATCTGTTGCTAGTTTGCTAGTTAGCTAAATTGTCCATGAGCGACAAAGCCTGAAAGCATATAAAAAAGTTACTGCAATATAGAAAGCCCTATTAGTTTTTCATCATTTCTACAATAGGCTATCCTACACAACTCTTTATTTAGCTTTAGAAAAGGGTGATGAGGGACAAGTAGTTTCAGTGAGATGGGAAATAGCTTGGGTGCTAATAGCTGCTATCACACTGAAACTCAGCGGCATTAGCTTAATGAAAGTACACAGTGGTGCAGGGTTGTCTGTACCCATCTGAGAAACACATTCGGCGGCTACTCTCTTTTAATCTGTGTCACTGATCCCCTACAATCCATCCTATCCCTCTGGACATGCTAGAGCGTGACTAGCCTATCAAATTAATTAGCTAGCCGTACACACTGCATTATCTAGCCGTGCACCCAAGCTCCCTCTTATTAAGCTGAACCAAACTGCGGCTTTGACAAAGTAGCACTGAAGGGTAGGCTACACTAGCTCTGGCTGGTGCTCACGAGGGTGAAGTTTATTTAACAACCACAACACAGTAGGGCGCAGTGTAAACAACAGTTAGCGCTCATTTAGCCGCTGTTTGTTCCCAAGAGATAAAAAGATGGGACCGGGGCTGGGCTGGGATGAAGAACGCAGCTTGATTATGATTCATTCCAGAGGTAAGCTGGGTTATTGCCCTCTCATGACTTTCTGAAAGCAAAAAAAAGACCAGCCAAAAGAAAGATTGAACGAACAGCCTGAGCTAAAGCTTCTGGCAGCTTTCATTGGAATAGGCTGGAAAGTGACATGCTGAGTAAAGAGCTGGATGGTGTGAATAAATGAGCCGAGTAAGAGGAGAGGAAGGCTAATGGGAAGCAGAGGATGTGCTCTAGTTTGAATGAACATTAACCAGGTGAGATGACGAGCCTCTCCGGTTTCAATTACCTGCCCTAATAAGGCAGATGAAGAGGTTTGTTTTGGGGTATAGAGGGGAAGATGAGAGACGTCAGGGAGGGCAGAGAATCTTCTGAAGGACATTGTCTATTACAGCTTGTTTACCACAAAACAAAAACTTGCTTTTATGAATGCGTTTATGCATAGAGTTCATTTGCTATTTGCAATGTATCTGTGTATATTCTTAACAGTGTTAAGGTTCTTTAAATGCTTTTCCAGATTTTTGTTTGTCTGAAAACAGCCAGTGTTTCAAAGACCTGATTTCATTTTCATCCTTTATAAACCATTGTTCCATTATTATGCATTAGTAAACAGTTTACAAGTGCATCTATAAATGCCTCGTTCTTGAGCATATATATATATAATGTTTAATAATTGTATATTCCTACTTTATTAATCATCAGTTTATAATTTTTTTAATTATTACATTATTTACAAACCAGTTATTTAGGAGTTATCAGTGTTTAATAAGACCATTTAGAAAGTCTAAGTAAATGATTAATCAATTATTTAAATTTACATTAATAAATCTTATTATTTAGACACATTTTAATAGTTGCTCAGTGTGTTAATAAGTGCTTTATTAACACATGTTCCTGCTGTAATTCATGATTAAGTCAGGTATTATAAAGCATTTAGTAGTTGCCAGACGTCTGTTTCTGTGGGATTATCTAAAGTGAAGACTATTTCTACCTTGTAAAGCATTTATAAACAAATGTAAAGGCTCATTTATATTCTAAACAACAAAATTAAACAAATAAATAATTTTTCAAGATGTAAAAAATGTAATTGTACAACTGTACACTTGATAAATGAAAAACACACCTTAGATTCATAGAAAAAAAATAATTAAATAAATGTACAGTTTTATATTTTTTGCATCTTGAAATGAATAGTTCTGTATCCCTCTGTGTTGTTTGTTTATTTGTTCTGTTAGGAAGATAACTGACCATTAAATCTCCTTTGTACATTTAGATATGCTTATAAATCAAGAACAAGGCATTTCTAGCTGTATTTATAAACTTCTTACAAATGACTAATAATTTTGGAATAATGCTTTATAAAGGATCAACTGACTATTTACTAATGCTTAACTAATGACTCATAGCGTGTAGTTATTATAAAGTGTTTTATCTGCTCTTTTATGCAACAGCCTCACAACTACCCAGAACACCCTAGCATCTAATAACACACTAAAAACCACCAAGTAAAAGAAAATGTAGTGGACACGAGAGAAGACGCGAATAAAATCATCTTATATTTACAACTATTTAATTGCACATAAATTATTACAGACAGCCTCAAAGTGCAATGAAGCTGTTAGAGGTTTATAGCGATGTAGGTTTAGTGGAGCACATTGTTGGTGGCTGGCGTTTAATGACTGGGGGTCTCATTAACAGCTGCAATGCATTGTGGGGCCATGCTTCTGATAATTGATGTTGCTGGATAAGACTTTAAACTCTGACTCTGGTCTTGCTCGCTTCAGCAAGCTCTTCAGATACACAACACTGCACATGCCGGCCCTGTGTGACATGCTCCATGTCCATGCTTCAGAAGGCGCCAATAAAACTGTTCAGATGTACAAGATGTGTTTCATTCAAATATTCAGAAATATATACGTTTAACAAAAAATTTCTGGTGGAAATACATTTAACACCGGCTCTATCGGCGAAAAACTAGTAAAAGAGAGATTTGGCATCTACTGATCTCACATCTTGAAATTGAGCTAGCCAAATGAAAAGGCATTAAGTGTTCCCTCCATTTCTTTCTCAGCACATGCCATGTGGCGAATGTTTGAGCATCTACCCAGCCAAACAGACAGAAATCTCGTCTCCGAACATAAGCAGCAGCAGGACAGAGTTTGGCCTTCTCCGTCTCTCACTCTGCCCTGCAGGCTACAACACAGACACAAGGAGCAAGAATGAGGACGGAGAGAGAGAGAGACAAACAGAGTGAAATGAGATTTAATGGAGGTGCATAATGTCTACAGAGACAGAGAGAGAGAGAGACAGATGAAGGAAAGAGGGGACAACCAATCAATGAGAAAGTGGTACTTGAAGGATTTTTTTTTCTAGAAAGAGAGACAATAATGGTAAGAAAGACACTGAGAGGGAAAGACCAAGGCCATGTTTACATCGCAAAGATGTGATATCTGACTGTCAAATGACACTTCGAACAATTTAAATATTATTATATAAATAAATAGTATTATTACAGCAAATGATTACATAATGTTAATCAAATAATTGACAAATGTAATAAATAATAATAAAAATAATACATTCATTGTTCTTGTTATTATTATTTATAATCATCGTTGTAAAATTAGAAATGTAAAATAACAACAATAGTATTAGTGTCACGAGAGCGAGGCGAGGAGATGTGCGGGTTCATATGCAGGCTGTTTATTTATAACACAGAGCAAAACAGACAGGCTTTAGGTCGTTACCGGCAGACAGAAGTGGTGGAGGCAAAGAGCGATAATAGTCAGAGTCCAGGCGTAGGTCGGTACACAGAGAATACAATCCAGATATACAAAGAAACAAGGAAACATGGGAACACGAAGTGGCAAGACGACAGGGGTTGACAGTGCTAATGGACCGTGGAGACAAACAAACACATCCGGGTTTCGTACAAGTGAAAGTAGGTCATGGGGCGGAGCAAACAATCAGACACCTAGACGACCTAAACGAGTGGGCGGAGACATACCTCTTAGAATTAAGGCCAAAAAGTTATGTCGGGCCACTCTGCCATAAAGCCCTGACTGGTGGAGAGCTGCAGTGATGGTTGATTTTCTACAACATTCTCCCATCTCCTGACTGCATCTCTGGAGCTCAGCCACATTGATCTTTGGGTTCTTCTTTACCTCGCTCACCAAGGCTCTTCTCCCCCGATAGCTCAGTTTGCCCGGATGGCCAGCTCTAGGAAGGGTCGTCCCATTTAAGGATTATGGAGGCCACTCTGCTCTTAGGAACCTTAAGTGCTGCAGAAATATTTTTGTAACCTCGGCCAGATCTGTGCCTTGCCACAATTCTGTCTCTGAGCTCTTCAGGCAGTTTCTTTTACCTCATGATTCTCATTTGCTCTGACATGCATTGTGAGCTGGAAGGTCTTATATAGACAGGTGTGTGTCTTTCCTAATCAAGTCCAATCAGTATAATCAAACACAGCTGGACTCAAATGAAGGTGTAGAACCATCTCAAGGATGATCGGAAGAAATGGACAGCACCTGAGTTAAATATATGCAGCCCAGTCGAACGTTTTTTTTTTCGTGGCATGGACACGATTCTTACTCGACTTTCGTGAGTCCAACACGAATGGATGAATCCATGGAGTCGTGCTGGAGTCACGAAAATAATTTTCGCGCTGGAGTCATGAAAATAATGAAATGTGTCCCTGACACGAAAAAATAGATTAAAGGATAATTTTGTGATATTGTCACGACCTGCCGTGCGACTGATATATGAGCGTCACAGCATACTTGCTCGGTGATGTCGCAGCCTTGCTTCCCAGCGATTCAGAGAGCACAGAGACAGAAGTTCCAATAAGTGAACGTTTAGTAACAGGACCAGGATACAAAGAAGGCTGACGAAGGTGCGTAGACCAACGCAGACAAACACTCAACATAACTTCAACAACTGACACTGAACACAAGGCGTGATATAAATACAAGGACTAATCAAAGACAAAACACAAGACACGACTGGCAGAGGATCAAACACTAATGACAGGGGCGGGGTTACAGATGAGCGAGAACATGAGGGAATAGAATGTAAACAAACAAACAGAAGGCACATGGCACAAGAACAAAACATAAACACAAGCACATGGAACACGACAGTGTTACACTTAGGACCATGTGATATTTCAGTTTTTCTTTTTTTAATAAATCTGCAAAAATGTCAACAATTCTGTGTTTTTCTGTCAATATGGGGTGCTGTGTGTACATTAATGAGGGAAAAAAATTACTTTGATTGATTTTAACAAATGGCTGCAATATAACAAAGAGTGAAAAATTTAAGGGGGCCTGAATACTTTCCATACCCACTGCACACATACACCTATTACCTATTTGCATGGATTTTTTGGAGAAGTTACAGGAATCAATCCACAATGAAATGTGCTGCATGAACTGTCCTTCACCTCCAGGAAAATAGAGCATGGGAAGAGAAAAAGACTTTGCTCATCTCTGCAGCTGCTCTCCGGTTTTTGTTCATTCACCTCTATTTTTCTCAACACAATCTTTTTCCTCTCATCGCTCTATCTCCATTACTTCTACCTCTGTTCCCAAACCTGCTCAGGGTAATCAGAGGAAAGAGATGTTGCACAGAGCACTCAGCAGTCGTATCAATTCCGACCTGATCTTTGTAGGTTGTACATGTTCTGTGTGTTGCCTCATTATTTAACCAAAGCAGACCGGAGGCCAGCGATGATTCTAGCAGCAGTGCCCGGAGCAGCCTCATTTTCATCCATTCATACGACACACTCATAACAGCGCGGGGAGAGCAGGCCTGCTGGAAATGCCTGCTGGACGGAGGACTATATAATGTTTTTATATTTTAAACATGTTGAATACTGATATTTGAAATGATTTAAAATGAAAAGATGCTTTAAATTTAAAATTAAAACTGGCAGTAAGTTACTGTTAAGCGAGTCATTCCGATTGAACCGAATCATTTGAACAGTTGATTCATTCATTGTAGTGTTCCTAAGAGTTGCAAAACAGTGCTTTGACTCTTTAGAATGAATTTTGTTGGCGAAAAAGTAGGAACAGCCAATGTAGTCTCTTGATATTAACCTATTATTACTGAACTGTTGTATAAACTCAATATCACATTTACAACCATACTGATTTTTTTAAAGAAAAAAATTCACTTTTTTCGTGTGATATATTGATCAATAAAAATTATAGAATATATTAATTGTCTGCCTCCTTATCCTGAATTGTGTGATCATTCTTAATGCATATTACTAGACTGATTCACGCAGTGAAAGAATGCTCTGTAAATGCGCTCACACAATTCTTACCAGATTTCATGTACACTTAGTGTATTTTATTTGGTTTTTGCAATATACTCGATGATGTTCTGTGTCACAAGTTCAGTATTTGCCCTAAAATACTTTTTGGCTTGCATGAACTTGCATGACATTAATGAGTAAACATAATTTACAAAAATCAACTCACCAAATTGGCTAGTGATTTTAAAGTGTTACCAGCTGATTTTTAACCCGCATTTGGTGGGTTGGCACGTGTTAATTTCAAACGCTGAACATAAAGTCACCTGTTACCTTATCAAAGGTCTGTGCCTCTATTTGGTATTGTCACATACACTAAAGCTACATTTCCAGCTGGTTTCAGTCTCAAGCCAATGAGATGGTCGCACGAATTAACCCATATTAACTCTTGTAACGGAGCAAAACTCACAATCAAATTCAAATTATTTTTGTCCTATTAAAAAGACACCTGGATAACGGGGACGGCCACTTACATGTTGCACTTAAAGATTTACATATTAATATTGCAAAAACATTGTACAGGAAACATGGAAATATTCTCTTTAAAGCAAGGTTGTCAAAGTAATTTATTGTAGATAACATAGCTAATACTGCTCTAAACATCACTTTATGCAAGCTACTTTCTTCATTTTTTAACTTCTAAGGGTCTACCCATGCTTCTCTGCACCTAATAAAGTCCAAAATCATTTTTTGCTGCTTTAATAACCAACACTAGGGTAAAGCAGCATTTTCTAATTTACTAAAGGAATCCCCAAAGGTCTCAGGTTACATTTACATACAAAATTGGTAATTACAGAATTTTAATCTAACAACAGTACTGATGAGAAAAAGAAACTTGCTGCTCTTGTTGGGAAAACTTCAACCATCTCAAACAAAACATTAATACAGTTAAGATTAAAAAAAACAAAAGCCCTCATTTTAATTACAGGACTTCTCGGTCAATCTGCTTTAAAGCATCTCGTTATTTATTTTTAAATGTTCTCTCATTAAAACAACAACAAAAAGCGTTACATTAGTAAAGTCGGTTAAACAATAAAATGACCATATGTATCAATTGCAGGTCAAGTTACATGGCTCATAAAGTCTGCAAGACTAATTAACCTCACAAAAATGTGACTGCTTAATTGCAGACAGTGCGTCACAGAGAAACACTCCATTACACAAGGATTTTAGAGCTTTCTGTGCCTGAACCGACAGAAGAAGTAGTCACGTAACTGCTGGATGGTTGTAGCTGTAAGCTGTATTGACCAACAAAGAACAATATAATTGTCCAAGAGCTCACAATTTAGCATGTGTGTGTATTAATCCTTTATGGATTATGATTAAATAATCCATATTACTATAATTGTGTGATCTGACCATTTTCTATACCAGTACATATAGACAACAACCGATCAATAGCAAAACACTATCAACACCCTATCAAGAGCAACATCCCAGTAACACCCCAGCAACATTTGAGCTAGACTCCAGTAAGACCCCACTAACATCTCACCCACACCTCATTAACACCCTAGCAATATCCCAGTTACACTTTAGCAACATCCTAACATCCCAGTCACACCTAATCTACACCCCAGCAATATCTCAGTTACACCCCAGCAAAACCCCAGGTACACTCCAGCAACACCTAGTCAGCATCCCCACCAACACCCGGTCAACCCTCCAGCACCATTCCATTTACACTCCAGCAATATCCCACCAGCACCCAGTCAGCACCTGCCACACTTTAAAATATCCCCAGCAACATGCCATCAACATCCCAGCAACACCCCAGGCAGCATCCAAGCAAGACCCCAACAACTCCCCAGCTACAATGCAGCAAGATCCCACAAACACCCAGTCAACATCCCAGGTACACTCCAGTAACACCCCACCAACACCCAGTCAGCACCTCATCAACACCCCAGCTAGAATCCAGCAAGAGCCCACATAAACCCAGTGAACACCCAAGCAACATCCCAGTTACACTCCAGCAATATCCCACCGACACCCAGTCAACATCCAAGGTACAATCCAGCAAGATCCCACCAACACTCAAGAAACACTCCAGCAACATCCCATTAAAACCCCAACAACATCACATGAACCCAGTGCAACACACTATTGTTATGAGAACGAGGGCGAGACGTGCGGGTTCATATGCTAAACTCTTTTATTAAACTCAGAGTCGGACAGACAAGATCGAGCACTGGCAAACGGGGGCAGAGGAAGCATAGACAAAAGAATAAACGTATTAACAAAGCAAAGGTTAGATACCGGTAAACAGAGTACAGGGGATAAGGCAAGACGAAGATCCAGGAACAGACAAACAGACTGGTATATATACACAGGTGGAGCTAATTGAATCATTGAACCTAATTTGGAACAGCTGTGAAGGAGAGGTGCATTCTGGGGAATGGAGTCCAAGAAAGAAAGCAGACACAAAACACAGAGTACCAAGCTGGAGTGCTGGGCGTGACACCTATCAACATGTTATGAAAAATAACCAACACCACCTCACCAACACTCCAGCAACATCCCAACAACACCCTAGTGCTGCAGCAACCACTCACACTTCATTATATGTAAAAATCTAGTTTTAGCAGCCTCTGACAAAAATCAAATAAAGTTGATCCAGTTATCAATTCACATAGTGCATTCGAATCTCCATTCACTGACTCCAAAGACATTATTTTAAAAGACAAAAGGCAGCTGCAGACATATTTGGGCAGTTAGCTCTGACATTATTGTTCTCTTTTATAAATCAGGTCACTAGAGTAGTAGCCACGTTTTACACAAACTCAATATGGACATTTATCCGAGCAATACTGCTTTGCCAGATCACACACTTTTCTGAGGAGTCTCATCTGCTCCAGTCATTCAACCTGACAATGCAATCGGATGCAGTCCAATGAGAACATCACAAAAAGAAGCTTCTGGTAAATCTGGCCTCACAGAGAGACTGCTCTGGCCATCGGGAGGCATTTAAATACTGTTCGAGGTCTGAGGAGCACTGAGACTGACAAAACTTCCCTATACGTGCATACAGCACTGTCTTCACAATCAACATTTAACTGAACGTTGTTAGTGTGTGTGTGTGTGTGTGAGCATGTTTGTTGAGTGAGAGATTGCTAACCCCAGGCTTCAACAGCAGGCAATCTATGCAAGTCCACTCGCACAGCTATCAAGCATCAAATTCCACGATGGAAGTGACGGATCAAACACACACATACACACCTGCGGAGAGAGGTAAAAGACAGCTTGATTGCATCTGAAAGATATAATATGAACTCCTCCGGCAGCTCTGTTGAGCCCATGACATTATAAGCAATTATCCCTGTGTGGCATCCTTTAACCACAAAACATCCAATCACACATCCTGGCAGGAAGTTACACTGACCCGTGAGATTTAAATCATTACTAACAAACGGGAAAGGAACGTGAACATTTTTCGAAAAACAAAAGAGACCCACACGGTGAAATTCTCCATCCATCATATTAAAACGCAATCACATGCATGATCATACAAATCATGTCTCCTGCTGATTAAAGGGCCCCAGCAAGCTATAGAAAATAATGACGCACTAACGATTTCCAATTAACGTCCTTAAATTAAGCTAATTGAGTACATTGTGGTTGGATCGGTGTTGGGTAACCAGTAGCAACAGAGCTACTTTTTGAGTGCCCAATGCAAATATGGTCGTCACTTCTTATGTAAGCATTTAATCTCGTTCTGTAGACGGTCAGCGAAATATGAATTGTTTTCTAGGGGTATTTGTCAGGGAAAGAAACCCTGCAACCATGTATTCTTTAAAACCATAACAGCAGAAGGTTAAATCACAATGAACACAGCATCAATGAATGCATCCAGTCCCCCCGAATGTTTAACACTCTAACACAGGACTTCAGTTTGGTGAAGAAATTCAGAAACTAGCTTAGCTTATTCACAAAGTCTGTTTCCACCAGCTCTGCAGTCTGAGGATAAGAAATGTAGAGCACTCTAGCATTTTAGGATATAAACAAATTTCACTGCACCTGTATACATTTATATATTTTTTTCATTTACTAATATAGCTTAGCAGATGTTTTCTAGCCTGTTTACAGATGTGAGATGACAAAATGCTGCTTTGATTATCGTGCTACCCATCACTATTACTTTGAAGTAACTTTTGTAAAAATAATGATAATTAAAATAATAAAATTGCATCACTCTCTAAACTCAGCTTATGCTGACCACTATAAATGAAAAACCTGTAGCACAATATTTATTTAAAAGTAGCAAAACTTTATAATAAAGTTCTATACAGTACATTAACATTAGTAAACTACAATAAACAATATATTTCTCTATATATTCTATAAATTTTAATAAAATTACAGTGTATTATTTATTATTAATAATTAATGTTTTTGAATTAACAGTATGTATACTGATGTACTGTAGTCTAGATAATGGTCGTAATAAATTGTTAACTTTTTAAATTAATGAAATTAACCTTATTGCAAAGTTTATAGATATACAGACAGATATATACAGTGAGGTCAATAAGTATTGATCACCCTGTGATTGTGGGGTGCACAGGTGTCTTTATGACAGCTAACGACCTCAAACAGGTGCTACTAATTTAGAATCATGAGCAG
>JAUMHR010000075.1:16309914-16322349 GCA_032361145.1 Enteromius fasciolatus | reverse complement strand
AACTCCTGGACAGTCTGTGGTGCAAGGTTGGTGGATGGAGTGAGACATGATGTCCCAGATGTGCTCAATTGGATTCAGGTCTGGGGAACCGGCGGCCAGCCCATAGCATCAATGCCTTCATCTCGCAGGAACTGCTGACACACTCCAGCCACATGAGGTATAGCATTGTCTTGCATTAGGAGGAACCCAAAGACAACCGCACCTTCATATGGTCTCACAAGGGGTCTGAAGATCTCATCTCGGTACATCAGTCAGGCTACCTCTGGAGAGCACATGGAGTGGCCCTCCAAAGAAATGCCATCCACACCATTACTGACCCACTGCCAAACCGTGCTGGAGGATGTTGCAGGCAGCAGAACGTTCTCCGCGGCGTCTCCAGACTCTGTCACGTCTGTCATGTGTTCAGTGTGAACCTGCTTTCATCTGTGAAGAGCACAGTGGTGAATTGGTCAATCTTGGTGTTCTCTGGTAAATGCCAAGCGTCCTGCACGGTGTTGGGCTGTAAGCACCTGTGGACGTCGAGCCTCATACCACCCTCATGGAGTCCGTTTGAGCAGACACATGCACATTTGTGGCCTGCTGAGGGTAATTTTGCAGGGCTCTGGCAGTGTACATGTTGTATATATATATATGTGTGTGTGTGTGTGTGTGTGTATGTCTCTCTCTCGCTCTGTAGTCTTAAATATATTTAATATACATATTATGAGTCACTTATAACATTTAGAATGTTTTATGCAGATTTATGTTTAGTGGAGTGCTTCAGAAATGGAAAATATGATTCACTCAGTATAAAAACTATTATGTTTGTGAAAAGTCCTCATAATGGTAGATGTACCTGTGTGTGTGTGTGTTTACTGCTTCAGCCGTTTCTCTGGACTGTAGAGGATGAGCAGAGACATATCCCAGTGTTCTGCTCTGCTGCTCTTAATGAGCTTAGTCCTGTTACCGAAAACTCTCTCTCTCTCTCCATTTCTCCTCTTTCACAAACACATACGCACAGGATGAGAGTCAGACACAGAAATTAGCAATAAGAGAAGAGAAGCATATGTTCATTAAAAAAGGTTAAATAACAAGCCACATCTATTCGTCTCCGTAACTTCCTGCCTCCAGTTCACAGTGAGAAGACTGAAACACTGACATCCTCCATGCTTTGTGGCTGCAGTACTGCACACCAGACTTCAGATAAAGACTGGACATTTTTTAGATAGACTAGGTTTTATAAAAACAGTTTCTACATAACCACAAACAACATAAACAACATGTCTGCCCACAACAAAACAGAAAAGCTGTGAAAGTATTGCTCAAAGTTAGTTCATGCTTTTTAATGTATAAAGTATTTCTACTTCAAAATTAGTATGTATAATTCAGTGCATGATGCCATTTTTTCCTGTGTCTTGTAGTCCAGCTTTCTACACTTGGTTTGGCTCTCTAAGATAAATGCCTTGTGCTGGTAGTATCCCGATTTGGCTCGGGATGAATAAATGTTAATACAGAAGCTACATATGGATAGTTCCACCTAGAAACTTTTCAATGCTGGTTTAGTTCAAGCTAAAATTGCACACCCGAGTCCCTCAGACACAGTCAATGAAGGTCAATTCACCACTCAAGCACAACATCTCACGGCCAATTAGATTCTCATCTGAGAAAATAAAGAAAAGCTAAGTATTGACTAATAACCTGTCTGGTTTTACAACTCTGTACAGCTTGGAGAATAAGAGCGAAGGACGATGTGAAATCACATCAGTAATTCAACACAGATCTGACGTCTTAGCTCAAGGAGGGTGAAGATCAAGATATGCTTTCTATCTATCTCTCTCTATCACACACACAGGTAAAAGCACTGTGAATAATGATGTGGAGAGAAAAACACATCCTTAAAAGAGTAAAGACCTGCTCTCCTCCTCCTCCTCCGTCCTGCCAGTGTCATACTAATGAGACTATGGTCATAAAAAGATGAGTAGACAAAAAAACACAAAACAATAATAAATAAATAAATGAAACAATCAAAAGAAAGAAAATAGGGAGAGAGCAAGGGTGAAAATCACAAGCTACACCATGACACCTCTGATTACAAGCTTTGCAGCTTTGCTACAGGATGATAAAGCTCCGGTTAGACAATACTTGTTTCCATTAATATGGAAATGGAAAAAGCGAGGGTTTTCTGCAATCCGACGAGCAGAATGACAAACAGTTAAAGATAATAGATGCTGGCGTTCAAGATAATAGATGCCGGCAGAGTTATTTACTAGAAAGGTGACTTTGAGTTATTAAAAATATTCAACTGCAGCGGACCTGTTGACCTCAAGTTGTCCATCCACTCGCATCGTGTCTGTGTGAGTCGTGTTAACTTCTAGACAATCGTTCATGGTAATGTGCTGCATGTAATGAAGATTTTAATGCTTTTAATTAGAATCCATTATCTGTGACCTAGCATACTGCCGTCTTCCTGAAGTAACGGTACATCAGTATGTAAATTTAGCGTGTTGACATTTTTCCACTTAAAAATTCATTTGTTTGAAATTATATACCCAAATGAGATGAAAACAATCCACTATAATCAATGGTCTACTAAAAATAAAACGAGAAAGGTCTCAATCTTACGGTGGTCACTTTTAATATTGCTTTATAAATATATAAAAAGACCTATGGTATGATAACCATAAAAATAAAAATGCAACAGAAAAAAAAAAATAAAAAAAAAAATATATATATATATATATATATATATATATAGAGAGAGAGAGAGAGAGAGAGAGAGTGAATGTGTATAAAAAAAATAAAATAAAAAACTGTTTATAAATACACCGTTTTAAATGTTTTGAAAATAAATAAATAAAAAACAGAAAATGCAGTTTATAATGATATGTATCATTTATCATTATTTGTCCCATGGTGTGGTAAAACCAAAAAAATTATTAAAGGGTGAAAATGCATATAATAATTGTATTCATTTTAACTCATGGACAAACAAAATGGCATATATTATAAACTATTTTAATGTCTGTCTCATGGTGTGCTAAAAATATGACATGATAATATGATATAATAATATAACGTAATTAGTTTGAAAAATGCATTAATACTTATATTTAAACTTATAATATTTGATTATGTAGGCCTTTTTTAACCTAAAATTAAAATGTCACCACTGGAGTGTGATGGCTGTTTAAAAAGACAGGTGTTTGACAAGGATATGTGTGGTTTAAACTAAGCATTTAGGGCCAAAAGAAGTCACAAAAGGATGAGAGTTATTGCTCATATCAACTAAGAACACACACAACACACTGTTTACACCCAGCAGGAGACAAGTAACACCTCCAACAACTGTCATTACAGCAGCCTCTCAGAGTTTGGACACAGTCCATTTTTGTGAATGGAAGTATGTGTGTGTGTGTGTGTGTGTGTGTGAGAGAGAGAGATATCAAAGACTGATCCACTAATCTAATAATCCAAAACACACAACTGTGACAGGCAAGCACAAACAAACACCACAAAATATATATATTTATATCCTTATGTTTTATATTATACATACATATAATTAAAATATAACACATTGTCATATAAACATAATAAAGATCCACATATTATTTTGGATGGGACTAATCACAATTAATTATGAATATGAAAGAATAATGATCATTCCTATTAAATGCTAAATGATTAAAAGTTATTTGCTTACAAAGAGCGGTTCGAATGGTAGTAGCAAAGACTGGTAAATAATTAAAATTACAATGAATGAATTAATTAGAGGAGAGCACAGTGATCCTTAAATAGTCATCTAATGATTGCTGTTGTAAACAAGCCTGACAAGATGTTTTGGTATACAAACTCTTGTTATATAAGCTTTCATTAAAACAAATTTTATATTTGAATTGTTATAAGCTCACAGTTTATGCATCCTCTACAATCTTTTTTTTTTATATATATATAGTGACCATAATAAGGGAACCCCTTCCAGCACAACCAGCGAGACATCATGTCGACGCAGCTCAAGAAAGTCCTGGATTACCTTCCAAAACTCCCCAACAGTGTGTAAGAGTGAGTGCGGCTTATGGCTTAAAAGATCTAGTGAAAGAGAGTTTTCTGTGGGATACAGCTAATGCCATTTCATACTTCTTTATTCGGTTTGCTAATAGCCTCTCTGTGGGTCTGTCAGGCTTTGAGGGGGGAACCGAGCTCATCTCTCGTCTTCACTCATCCCTACCTGAACCACAACAGCAAAAGCACTACATTAATACATTTTGTGAAGAAAATAGGGTCTGGGCAAAGTTCACTGTCAGGGTGCTGCTGTGCCGTTGCTAGCAGAAGAGCTCACTTAAACCCTCAGGGCCGGGAATTAGACTAGACCATTTTTTACATTTGAATAAAGTGATAACTAAAAGACTCTCAAATCACCCGAGTTAATAACATATGTTTAATAACGTAAACAAAGATGTTTATGTTATTTTATAAGCACAGAATTAGAGCTAAATCAAATTAACTTATTTAATCAAATAAATATTCAGCCTAATTACATTTCCAGATTTAATTTAGCTTCACTTGATGCACATAAATAACTGGAACTGAAATAAAGCAAAAACTAAACACAACAAAATCACTTAAAACTAAAACAGAAAATATATCATTAATTCAGTTTATTAGTTTCATTTTATTAAAGTATTGATGGAAGCTATAGTGTCGCAAACTAATACAATTCTGTAAGATATTAATTCAGTTAAAAGCTATTTGCCAGTGGGACAGAGAACAATTAAATTAAGTTTAAAATGAATAAATCAAATCTTAAGGTTTTTAAGATTTAGAGTGAAAAACAACAATAATTAAGTACACACACACACACAATCTCTTCTTGCAGCAATGATACAAAGCACCATATAATGTCATCAACACTGCTATGTAATCAAAGCACTGAGATAGCATAAGCATGTGATGCAATCACTGTCCTACAGAACCGCTGGGACAGTTTCAGAGAGAAGTGGCAGGAAAGCTTGTGCTGATTGATAGTGTTGGTGGTCCGAGGGCACATTACCCTCTGTGTATCATGTGCTTGCAGCATTTCTCATTATGGCCAGCTGATTTATGAGAACATTTTCCTTTTAATACTAGTCAGCAGACATGCACGATACCCTCCACAGGAATCCAGAGGCTTGTAACTGTTCTCTGACTCTGAGTGCTCCATAAACACGATAGCAGAGAAAACGGACGTGGGAACTGAATCCCATCCAGAAAGCTAATGAAGCTGTCTGTACAGGCAGATGGTGCGTTTAATTTGGGTGATAGCTGATGTTGGACATGAGGTAACATCTGGAGGCAGGTCATGGTTCAGACTTTGTAGTTTTTCCAATTTGCCCCCCCAGGTAGGAGCTGAGGGGGTCAAAGGAGTCAAACTGCCCAACATTCAGAGACAGCCTGTTGGTTTGCTTCAAACAGAGTGAAGAAGGCCAGGAAACGAGATTATTCAAAGCGCTTCAGGAGCTCACCGGCTCTGCAAAATCCATGACCCATGAACTTAAACTGGACTAAAATTCACTTTGACATTGTGATGCATTTGGAGACAAACATGGTGATATATCCCTAGGACTTCAGTTGAATAAAAGTTCAGGTTTATAGATTTTCATCTAAAGTATTTGTTTGTTTAATTTCTCATTTACTTTTAGATAACTGGTACAGTATCAGTCTGAGACGGTTCGTTAGTTTGCCAGGTGATCTAGTTAAAAGGAAAACCTATAAAAAAAATAAAAATGATTTAATTTAAATGGAAAGGTATTTACAAATAATATTATTTTAATTATTATTATTGTTGTAGTTGTTGTTTAATGAGACCTGTTACCATGTAATATCTTATTGTGTAATGAAAAAGAGTATAAGAAAATACCAAAAATAATACATTTATTATACAGTACAACTGTTGAACTCTTAAAATCATAATAAAACATATCATTACTACTATTATTATTCTACAATTATTTTAACTGCTGAAGCTAACGATATGCTAAAAAACGTACTATTTTAATATTTAATTGCATAATTTAAAAAATATATATATATATGCGGAAGATAAGCAAATTAATCATTAAATGTTACAGGACTGTAAAATTGCAGTACTAATATTTATAGCTGTCTTAATTTTTTCTTTTCCAAACATTATATATACATAATAAAAATATAATTATGATTGTTGTTGTTTGTAGAAATGACAATAACAAAAATATTTTTTTATAATTTTTTTCCTCTTCTTTTTTAAAATCAATCAAATCAAGCATTTATTTTTGATAAGTTTGTGAAGATGTGTGACACATGCTACATTTAGCAACCCGAACTCATTTAATATAAACCGATACACTAAAAAACAGCAGATCATGTGCTGCTCAAGTGTCACAAAAAGCATTTATTTATTTAATTAAACATCAGTGTTTGAGATTTGACAATCAATACTGACATTTCAGTCTTATTTCAATTAATCGCGCAGCCCTAGTTTGGCTTTGCAATCACTGTAATTATATTTATTTGGTAGCAAAGAGAAGTAGGCTATATTAGCACACTCGATCCTGAGTGATTTCAGTGACTCGAGCGCAATCACACACACCTGCATGTAAAGATGGCCTCTCACACACACACACAAACACACACACACGTTAATCCCAGCACCGCTGCACACCAGAATCAGATCCAGAAAATGATCCAAGCTAAGCAGCAGCTGAAGTTAGATGAAATTGCTCTTGCTACCCAAATGACTCTTTAAACATTAACAAGAGTGTGCTGTTGGGCTTTGTTGCATAACCTCTCTCTGAGTGCCAGAACCAGCCAATTACAGCCAGAGATTAGACTAATGGATCTACGCCACAATATGAGGAAGTGTAGTGCTCACAGCACCATGGGGAAAATCACGCCACGCTCCCAAAACAAATAATATCAGTAAGAGCCTGAGGCGTAGCTGCGTGGAATCATGTACTGGCTTAAAATCAGGATTCAGCAATACAGGATATCAGGTACAAGGGAACTCGTGAAATACCCCACAAGTAAATATGTTTCACTCCGGTTATAACAATCCTGATCCCCAAGAGGCACTGCTAATTAGTTTGGTTTCAGAGACTTCAGCGATTGTTCTAACAATCAGCAAAAACTACTCAATCCAGGCTGTTAAACTAATGATTTTATGCAATCAAGAGGCCTGTCGAAAGATCGTCGAGAGCTACAGACTCATGCTATTTTTGATCGTGTAATACCATTGAATGCATTATTGGTCTGATGAAGTGGCTCCATCTAGTGATCCAAAAACATGGTAATGACTAACTTCCCTATACTTGATTCAGCTATTTGAATTAATGCAGATTACCAAAATGAATAAATCATGAACTGGGCATGTTCATGCTGGGTTTGGTTGGTTAACTACTATTGCCCCAAAAGTCAAGCTGGTCTACATGACTTACAAAGAAAAAACATACATTTTCCATCTGTCAAGTAGTTAGTCTGCCACATTAATCAAGTGTAAGCACACTATAAAAGCCTGTAGTCAATTCATTCTGTTCTTTTCTGCTGTTCTCATCCTGAAAGAAAGTTATGCTGCTTCATATTGCTGAGTCAGGATTTATAATAATTCTTGAGCAGCAAATTATCATGTTAGAATAATTATTGAAGGATCACTTTTTTTTTAAATGTAAAAACATTTAATCTGTTTTTGTTTAAATGCACTTATGGCATGAGGGACTTAAAATGTGTGTAAAACGTTAAAAAATAATCTTGATAAATGATAAATGTAACCAGATTTTACCATCATTGCCAATTCAAAACCAATTAAAACCGAACTGCAGGGTCTATTTCAGCAATAAGTAATCTAAAGTGCTTTTTGTGAGGCTTTTTTAATGCTTAGCAACAAATTACTCCAAAATGACAGTAAACAGCCTACTCAATTATATTTAAATAACAGATTGATGCATAATGAACTAACAAAATAACTACCTGTCAACAGCCGCTCAAAATGAGTGTTTTGTCCCTAAAGCCTAATACACTCAAGCCAAAAGGAAGAACATCCTTATATCTATTCAGCATCATAAACATCGACAGTCTCCAGTCAGGTTGCATCACTTCAAGATCTGGCTTCCATCTCATCGCTGCTGAAAAGACCGGTGTGGTAACACTTACCAGAGTCTCAGAGGACATCAACCACATGAAGCCTTCGATTCCTTCAGGAGTCATAGATTCTCACATCTATGGGCTCAGCAGCATCAGGACTATGAGTTTTAGATCCCAGCATGGCCTCCTCGCTTCTGATCGTCACATCTTTGACCTGATAATAACAAAACCCAAACATTCTCAACACTCATTTACAGATAATCACACCCCACGTAATTTCAGTGTATCAATTATCCATTTTTCTTTCACAAAATTCACATTTCTTTTGTGTGCAGTAGACTACTCCATCAATTGCATGCTCCAAATGCATATTATTCAAATAGAATACAGTTGTACAGAGAAATTATAACTAACTAACGCTGCAAAAAATAGTTTTTACTATCAAAACAGCTGTGCAGCTTCATATTTTTGTGGAAAACATGTTTTTCAGGAGAAAACTTCAGGAGGTCTTGTTGAGGGGAATTTTTTTTTGTAACATTCTAAATTTACTGTCACTTTCAGTTTAATGTGTCTTTGCTGAATAAAAGTATTACTTACTGTAAATAAAGAAACAATGCACACAATGTATACAATTAACTTATGCTAACAAGCTCAACTTTGGCCACACCCCCTGTCTTCCATTGGCCAGAAAAAACAGACAGTCTTGCCTCAAACACACACCACTGGCTGCGCTAACGTCAGGATACTCAAACAAACAGCTTTGATAGCAGGACTGTAGATTTCTCATAGGCTTACTTATAGATTTTTCTGCAAATAAAATAAATGACTTAATTTAAATAGTCATCATCCTCCAACCAATACAGATTCCTTACAGATTAGACCATAAACCCTACTCGTTAACCTTAACCATACACCAGCACAGTGAACTTACCAATGCTCGATGATCGAGGCCGGATGCCTTCCTCTGTTTTTAATCTGTTGGTGATAAAGTCTGTCTCTTCTATTCCTCAGAGAAGCAGTGTCAGAGATAGAGATAGAGATAGAGATAGAGAGAGAGAGAGAGAGAGAGAGAGAGAGAGAGAGAGAGAGTATTTATTGCTTATCACACTTTTACTTAAAAAAAAAAATACGCTCTTTCTCTGGTGTGGTGTTGGAGAGAAGCATTTCCTGATGTTCTCCGAGAGCGAGATTGGGTTTGATGATGCAAACCCATCCGTTACGATGCCATGCGGGGATTGCCGACAGGAAGTTCATTTTTCTACAGACCACCACACCCCCTCGTGTTAGTGAAGGAGGAAGCGATGGAGAGAATGTGTGTGTGTGTGAGCCTCAAAAGACAGATCTAGGCAGATTGGTCTTTTCCCTTGGACACACACCCCCAACTGAGAAACATGAGTCAAGCTTGACTAAACTGTGATAACAACATAGAAAACCGCTCAGTGTCATAAACACACACACACACCAAGCATCCCCAACGTAACATAATTAACACTGCAATGCACATGCATGAGTAGATTTAGACATTCTCTGGAGAAAACACAAGCGATGCCGCCCAAAACTCGCTGTTGTTTCTCAACGTTGTTTACTGGCCCTAGTCAAAAGAGTCAACAGTCAAGTCTCCATGGCTTTATGTGTGTTGGTCAGATTTTTCGGATTGCACGTCTCACCGAGCAGGCTGATCGCCACCGCCGACCCAATCCAGCCTACGAGCCTGGTCAATGGGTGTGGCTATCCACCCGGGACCTCCGCCTGCGCCAACCCTGCCAAAAGCTCAACCCTAGGTACGTGGGCCCATTCAAAATCACCAGACAAATAACTCCTGTTTCATTTAGACTTGAATTACCTGCCAGTTACAAAATCTCACCCACCTTTCATGTTTCTCTGTTGAAGCCCGCTGATGCTCTGGAAGGACGGAGGGACCAGGACGAGGCCGCCACCCTAGAGGCGCCAACCCCCGATCATCGACGGAAAGGACATCTACCAGGTCAGAGAAATCCTGGACTCACGGCGTCGGGGCCCGGTCCTGCAGTACCTGGTCAACTAGGAAGGAAAGGTCCTGGGTCAACGCCCGGAACATCTTAGACCCCACACTAACTGCCTCTTACCACCAGGAACACCCAGAAAGACCAGCTCCTAGACCCCGTGGAAGGCCCCGACGCCAACCCTCTCGCTTCAGGAGCCGCTCGAACCTCTTTTGCCAATGTACCCCGGAAGCTTCCGCGCTGTGTTCGAGCCGAACACAGTGTGAAGTTTTGTTTCGGATTCTCTGAGCGTTTACCTACTGGATTATTTGTGGATTACCCGGACTTTACTTGGAGGGGCAGTTTCCCAAACATGGTTTAAGTCTAGTCCTAGATTAAAATAAACATTATGGGCCAGTTTCCCAGATAGGAATTAGATTAAGCCAGGACTAGACCTTTGCTAATTTAGGACATTTAAGTAATTTTATCTGTGAGCACTTTAAGACCAAACAACGGCAATGATGTATTTTAAGATATCTCAGTGCAAGCTTTTTCCAGTTTAGACAGCTCTTAACATTTATTATAATCTAGGACTAGTCTTAAGCCCTGGTTGGGAAACTGCCCCGGATTGTTTATCGACCTTGATTTTTGCCTGTTGCCTCGACCCTCGCCTGGACTTTGGACTCTGAACTCTGCTTGTTTCCCCGACTTCCTGCCTGATTACCGGTACTGTCTTTTGCCTTGTCTCCATTGACCTGTCTGCCCGATTTTGACCACTGCCTGTACGACTACGATTGTAATAAACGGCTTGCAAATGGATCAACTGTCATCCGAGTCAATGTCACAAAGTTGGTGCATATTTTAAAATAATAATTATTATTATTAATTGAGGCAAACAAAAAATTATGTTTACTCTATGAAAATAATTTCCATATTCATGGAGTAAATTTGGAGGTCATACAATTTAAAATAAAGTATTCTTCAATTAATCTATTAATTAAAAAAAAAACTTCTGATGTAACCCATTGCACAAGAAATAGAAAAGAAAAACACAAAAATTCAATACAATTCTACTGATTCTCAATCATGTTTGTACCAAAAAGTATGTCTAAATAATGAATTTTAATATTCTAGTTTCTACAGCTCAGGTCTCTCCCTCATTATGTCTGTGGGAGATTTCATCTATTTTACTGTAAAAATTTAAATCAGATTGTTTTGTAAAGTAATAGCACACGTATTAACGAGCAAAATGTTTAGGAATCATCCAGTATGCAGCACATACGATAGTAAACCAAGCAAACATCTCTAAAAATACTAGAAAGATCCATGCCCACAGACAAGGACACAAACTAAAATGTTCTGTCAAAGTGCAGACCTACTGCTCAGCACAGAGCACTTAATAGAATTGGTCCAAGTACAGAGCCTTGGGGGTTACCCGTTAAAGTACTACAATAATAACACACGCTGACCTTGAAGTCTGTCTGCTTTTTTAATAATCAGTTATGACTTTATTTCCCATGTCTGCAGGACTCACATGCACCCGCCCCGAACCACAATATCAGACGAAGCCCAGGTGTAACTGAAACGAACTAATTGCTAATATTTAAAGATATTTATTTAAATAAGTTCCCCATTGGAGTGGTAGATATTCCGTGTTATGTTCAGTGCTTCTTCCTGTCAAAGTCTTCATATCAACATCTTTAAAAAGGTCAGAGTTGTCGTTTTTGTCACACGGCCCTGAAGAATCCCGCCTAGACTATTATTCACCCCTATCATACCTGCTGCAGACCCTGTCCAGAGATTTCCTCTCTCTCGCTCTCGTCTCAGAGCAGGTCTGACATTTTATCACTGCTGTGTCAACGTGCCACTTCATGTCTTGCTCATGGCGTTTCTCTTTTTCTATCCCAAAGTCGTGTGCTGACATTTCGTCATTTCTGGGTCACCCCAAGCGTCACTCCAATATCAAAGTGAGTGCTGTTTGCTTGTTCACATAACGGAGGAACAGGCTCAAATGGCATCCAACAATAAAAGCGCCCCCATCGTGTGTCAGTCTGATGGAGGTGAGAGAATTAGCATGTTTTGGTACGCAGCCATGTTCCTGCCAGCCAGCTTGTCACTCCAGGTGTTTAATGTGCACCTTTCAGAGTGTCTCCTCTGTCAGCTTTAAATATCATGTGTTTAATGGGTCATTGGACACTACAAGTCCCTTTTCAAGCTGTCCTGTGCGGGTAAAATTCATCTTGACTTGCACAAAATGAGTGACTATAATGGCACTTCTATTAAATGAATTGTTAAAAATGAAATTCGACATGTTGTTATATAAACTGTGGACACTTCCAGTAAGATTTAGATGCTATTACGCAGAGATTTAGTTATTGCACCTTCATGACGGCCCGATACT
>JAUMHR010000075.1:16269184-16287226 GCA_032361145.1 Enteromius fasciolatus | reverse complement strand
TATATAAAGACACACAGTATATATTTTGAAAATATATACATGTAATATTTTAAATAATTTATATTATATACAAATATATTTAATATATAAACATAACACTTACATATATACATGTATGTGTGTATTATATATACATAATAAATATAAAATTATATTAGATGCAATTAATTGCGATTCATTATTTGAAAGCATAAATGTATGTGTGTGTATTTATTTATTTTAATTTCCCCTTTTTTGTCTCGGGTAAATTTCATATCAATTTCTTTTTTTCATTTATTCATTCATTCACTTATGTATTCAGGTTGAAGCAAGTTACAGCATATTGTAATGCTGAACCAATTTGTTCACAATAGACAGGAGGACTTAAATAATATGTTAAATAAGGGTACACTGTAACACAGAAGCTAATCACACCTGCTTACTATATAGCAGAACGCTTGTCGAGATGATAATTTCAACAGCTCTACAGAAACCTGTGAGTCTGTACAAGTGCACAAGTTGACGAGCTTTTGTCTTATGTGTACTTGTCCATTTTTTCACCTTCATTTTTATGCTAAATAATGTACATCTTCATAAGGTCATATTATGTAATGCGGCAGAGATAGCTGCCTACTGCTGAGGCCCATAACTCAGGTCTTCTGTCAGCTTTAATAATTCACGCAGCAGTCTGGCCTGTGTTCTGATAATGAAGCAGAGACCGATCTCTCTCATCAGCTTCTCTTCTCCACTGCTCTTTTCTTGCTAATCTCAGTATCAAAGGATTCTTGTAAATGTTATTGTGAACGTTGCACTCACCCCACACACTCGGCTACATGTCTCATGGAGTCCTGAGAGACGAAGACGTGACATGCAAACCTGTTCAGCATCGGGTGCTTGGTGATGAAACCAAAATAACTACAGAAAGACACACAGAGAGAGTCTTATTTTGGCCTGAAAAATCTCCCAAAACTGACATTTGTTCTGGGGTTTCCAAAAAAAATTTAGAAATAGGTAGTGTGTGTGTACTGGTTTTTGTGGTTTACAGGGACAAAAATTTGTTTAATTACTTGGGTTTGACATTACCTGCTGTATGTCCCCGTAATTCAAAAGGCTTCAAAAATGTATTACATTTAGTTTCCTGTAAGGGGTAGGGCGTTTTGCGCAGTATAAAAACCATTATACTATAGAGAGTGCCCATAAACCACAAAACCAACATTGTTTGTGTGCATGTGTTTACCAGTTGTTTTTAGGATGACATCCACAGAAGGAGATGTTCTTCATTTGGAAGAAGTGACTACATCTGTCAAACTATGAAAATAATATTAAATTTTTATATTGTATAAAATGTATTGGATATTTTGTACAGAATAAATGTATCATGGCTGATTGCAAATCAATAAATAACATAAACAAAATATGCACTTCAAAGTTTTTTTTCTCTTTTTCTCTCTTTCTCTTACCTCCCCTGAAAAGTCATATTCGTCATCCAAACTCATGACTAGTTTGACACCCTGCAGGCTTATTTCCAGCTCACAAATAGATGGGGGATGAAGATGCACTGTCCTCCTCCTTGCCATAGCAATCTGAAAGACAAGCAAACACATGAGTTCTTGTTTGCATCACATGAAGTAACATTGTGCATTCACTAAGTATCTGAGTACGATCTGATACATTTCCTGTTTATGGTACCTTCTGCATGGCAGCACACAGGATGCCATTGCCTTGGTGATAAGGAACTTCCACTGAACCCAGGAACTGCACTCGGAAGCTTTCCATCCAAGCAGGGTTCCTCTTCATTGCTATGGAAACACACGTATTCAGACAACGCTGACTCACCAAGTGCTTTAAACAAGAGGCCAGATGTGAAGGCCAAAAGAAAAAGAAAACAGTCACATATTGCTTACTAAAATTACTCTCTTACAGAAGTATTTGCATGTGGGGAAGGGGGGGACAAGAAAAATAAATTATATTTTGAAAACACTGTATTTTAAAAATTCTTACTCATCAGGTCTTTTGTTTGGCCAACAACCTCGTGGGCGTAGTATGCTGGGAAAATCCCTCTGGCCCCTGTGCGCATGTTATACCCACGGTACCAGTAATCATCCTCCTCTTCCTCAACGAATAATGGATCGTCAACGTCTAACTCCAGCTCATCTGCATGTCGTGGGATGAACCTGCAAGTGTGGGCGTTAAAACTTGCATTTAAATAGATATTATGAACAGTCAGTTACTGTTTTAACAGATGCTGTAAAAGAAGAGCTCCTTGAGGGTTTGTGATTGGACTGGCCAGACTGGAGCTTTCTGATTAGAGCTACTGTAGGTGTATTTAGGTTATAGTGTGGGTAGCATTGCTCACCTGAAGACCGCTCTGTGCGTCTGATCTCTTTCTTCACCATTTATAGTGCATGAGAAAAGCCCAAAGGACTCTGTGCCTGAAACACACATAATGTTTATAATGCAGATGCATTATGTCACTGTATACTGAGATATAAGCCCCAAGGTAGTGTGTGTGTGTGTGTGTGTGTGTGTGTGTGTCACAGAGTACTGCAAAAGTCATTTAGAAGCTCATACAAAATCCGTCAACTTCTGATGTCACCTCATTAGGATTATTAAATATCTTTTCTGTTCAGCGAGACAGGCTCCTAAATTATGTAAAATGATCATCTAAATCCCTTAAATTGTACTAAAATGGTGACTCTGTGAATTGGAATGAATTAAATTTAAGTAATTTATTTCGGTAATATACAACAATCTATTTTGTGTTTCCTCCTTGAGCGTATTTGTTTATTTAAACCTTTACAGTAGCTTTAAAAAAAGTTGCTCATTTTAGTTTAATCCAGAGAGAGAGCAAACAATAACAAAGGATGGATTTTTGGCAGTAAGAAACCAAAATTAAACAATCATTTACAAAAATTCTGTCATCGTTTACCCACCTTCAAGGCATTCCAAACCCAAATAACATTTTCTTCTGTTTTTGTCCATGCTGTGAAAGTTAATGGGGTCCAAAACAATACTGGACCACTTTTGCTTTCTTTGTATGGATGAGAAATGCTTGAACACATTTCATCTCATTTTGCGTACAGGTTTGGAATAAAATGAAGGTAAGTAAATGATGACAGAATTTTTTATTATATTATCCCTTAAATTTCACTTACTGGAAGACCGTGATGTGCTGTTGACAAACACATTGAGGAACTTCTTTGAGAAAGGTAAATCCGCCTCAGGGGAGGAGTCTTCTTCAGAGGAGCTTAACAGCAAATTAGGTCTCATGCCTCTTTCCAATTGGCCCTGGCCATAAATATCTTCATCTTCATCAACAACGTCTTCATCACAAATAGTAGAGAGTCCATCGCTGTCTTCACTAAGAACAGACGTACAGCGTTTCAGGCTCACCAGCTCAAGCGTTGTGTTTTCATCCACCACTAGGGTGTACTTCATTGAATCGTACGCCAAGGAGTCATCGATGGGCCGGTCGGAGGTTGTGTTCCTCAACTCTCGCACACTCTCATCAATAGGTGGGGAGCTATCCAAGTAAGTCTCGTTTCCATAGGGCGAAGGAACCTTGTGAAGATCCTCCAGGAAAGGGGAGGTTTCTTGCTCATCTTCATCGTTATCCGTTGAGTACGTGAGACTGAAACAGTGATTGGTCTGTGCTGTTGGGAGGTCCAGCGTAAGGCTGTTTTTGACTTCTGTGATTCGCTGCAAAGTGATCTGATCGACCCGTGTCTCCCGTCCCTCGTCCTTGTCGCTGATTATGCTCTCGCTCAAGCTGGGAGACTCCAGCTCCTTCATTCTCTCCATCATCAAGTCATTATTTGGCTCCTCCTCTTCTTCTTTCTGCTTGTTTTTTAAAGAGTTTTGGGATGGGTAGTCGTCCAATTGATAATTCTTCGTCCTCGTATCGAATCGCTCTGTAAAGATGGTTGTAGCGTTGCCATAGGTTGGGTTGCTCATGTACAGACAAGAGTCCGTTCTCTTGCTTTCCTTCTGTCCCTTGTCAGATGCAGAGCTGGTTTCTCTCTCCTTCTCTTCGTCAAGTCTCTTCTCTGATTTTTCAGAGGTCGCTTCCAGTAACTTTTCTTCCGATTTCTGCTTTTGTGAACTGCAGCCATCCATGTCATTGAAAGTATCTGTTTCCAAGTCAGACGAGGGCGAGATGGTGTCAGAGATCGAGGCTGAGCGTTTGAGGCACTCTTCTGGGCAGCTGATTGGGTAGGAGCCTTCTGAGATCATCCTGTTTACCAGGTTGCTGAGAAGCCAAGGAGAATCTGAGTTTTCACTGAGCTCGTCCTCGGACTCTGACTCGGACTCTCCCTCGCTGTTACCATCATAGTCGTCCACAGATGGCATTAGTTTGGGGCCAACTGGCAAATAGAAAGAGCGTTTGAAGCTCTCAAGACTGTGATCAGGTTCAATCTTCAACAACAACTGCTGAGAGCCGCTATCCTGACAGGGGATGGCAGGGGGAAGAGTCTCATCTGGATCAGCCTGGTGTTCATAGCCCTGTTCGTCATCTACATTCTGCAGACCCATCAGAGCTTGGCCATCATCTAGTTGTAACATGTCTGGGCTGGGGTCTAGACCTAGTGAAGGTTCTTGTTTGATTGGCTCAGGTTGGCCCAGAAGAAGAGTAGCTTTTAGACCTACAATACCGCTGTCTTGCTCAGGGTCCAGCTCTTGGTCCAGTTCTTGGTCTGAGGTTGGAGAGCTGGCTTCTTCAATGGAATTGGTAAGGTGCGAGGAGCGCCCACTGCTGGATTCACTTGTAAGGTCCAGCTCTGTCTCTGAGATGGAGGAAATCATGTTACTAGCAAGTGGACCACATGCAAATGCAGCCTCAAGTTCCCCTTCAATATCAGAGTCTGATCCAGGAGAGCTAAGGTCATCACTGTGGCGGTCCGACTCCGCATAGCGTTTGGTGTTCATATCAGCGATACCAGGATCAGATGAAGGGGAAGTTGTGTCGTTTGCAGCAGCAGGTGGACCGTGACGTATGTTTCGAGGTTCGTCCATAGCATCAAGGACGTCTGATCGACTGGACGACACATAGCTGGAGACAGAAATGGACTCAGCTGGTTCAATGCAGGGGAACTCAATGTAAGAAGACGCCTCATCTTCCTTGCAGGTTTGATCATAGGAATCCTTACTTATGAAGTCAATCTCAAACTCTTTGTCCAGCTCCTCATCTGATAGCGGAGTCTCAGCATCGTTACCAAGGGGTGCGGTTGAGGACAGACACCTACTGGTGCCATCATTTTCCAGTTCGGGGTCATCAGCTGTCTCCGTGGTTACTGTATAAGTGTCATTGGGTCGAGAGCGGCAAGGTCGGTGTTTAGTATGACCATTCAGGTCGTGGTCGACCTCGGTATCAGAACACTGAGAAGTGCAGTCATCCACTGAGGGAACAAGCTCGCTTAGAGTGGATTCCTCAACATCAGGTTTCACCTCAGTTACCTCAGAGCCACTTGATGAGTTATGTTGACCAAAGGAGCCTTGTTTGGAAGACAAGAAAGATTTAGGAAACAAAAAAAAGATAGGGATGGCAGAGAACTGAGATAAGCTGACAAGAGGGCCTTTGCACCGCTTTACTTTCAGAAAGTCTCCAGGTTATGAATGTAACTATGGTTTCTGAAGGGAACAAGACACTGTGTCCTAAAATGCTATGGGAACGCCTTCTGCATGACCATGTTTTAAATCTGCTGTAGAATCTGTCCAATGGAAGGGCGTGACATCAGGGCGGGTGACGTCAGACCAGGAAGCATAAAGGCACATGCAGCAAATCATTCATAGTCATGAAGATCTGTGCTGGCAGGGATTCCGGAAGTATAACAACGGGACGCAGTGTCTCGTTCCCTCAAAGAACCATGGTCACATTCGTAATCTGGAGACGTTCCTTTTCAGAAACTTGAACTGCGTCCTGAAACGCTATACGAACGAGATACCCACACCGCCAGAGTTCTAAGTCACTGCCCTGTGTCTCAAAATACACTATGAGGACGAGAGAATGGCCCTGAGGTCATACCAATGTCTAGGCCGTAGAATCGGATGAAGGTAGAGGGGGTGGACCAACCTGACAGGAATCTCCCATGGAGAGCCATCTAGGAGATCTATCAGGTCCGAGAACCATATGCAGCGCAGCCAGAACGAGGTTACTAACAGTAGGTCAACAGCGTCTCAGCGCACTCTCATCAGAACTCCTGGGAGCAGCGCAATCGGGGGAAAAGTGTACAGACGAAGCCTCGGCCAGGTCTGAACCATAGCATCCAGTCCCACAGGAGCTGGAGGAGCTAAAGAGAACCAGTGGGGACATTACGCATTCTGGTGACTGTTGAAGAGGTCCACCTTAGCTTGATGAAAAGTTCTCCATATCTGATTCACCACCTCAGGGTGAAGCATCCATTCCCCAGGTCTCAGCCCCTGTCTCGACAAGGTGCTTGCTCCCACATTTAGGTGGCCAGGAATATGCATTGCTCTCAACGAGAGGAATTTGTCCTGGATCCACGGGAGGATCTGACATACCAGTTTGTACTGTGGCAATGAATGCAGACCCCTCTAATGGTTGATGTAAGAGACGACCACTGTGTTGTTGGCATGTACTAAAACATGATGATTTCTCAGGTCTGTGAGAAAGTGCTACAGTGCTTGAAACACAGCCAGCATCTCCAGGCAGTTGATGTGTCACCTGAGATGGCAACCGGTCCACAGACCGCGGGGTGAGTGGACACTCATGACTGCTCCCCAACCAGTGAGGGACGCATCTATCACTAGCAAGGATCTCCCAGCAGTGGTCCCTGATTCAGAAACCAAGGGCTTCTTCACAGTTTTCTTGGTGTTCAATCTCAACCCCAAACGTTTTATGTGTAATAATCAAAAAGGCTTTCCAGAAGTGGAGTGTTCACAGCGGCAGACGCTCACAATGAGGGCAATCTGATCCCTCAAGAGCCACCGCGGTGTGCTCCACTCCCAGGCAAGCCACGCACAGCCAGTGGAAATCCCCACCGGTGATGTAGCATGGGCACGGGGAAACATAGGCTTAACCAAGCGTGACTTGTCTTTCTCACCCTTATCTGCGGTCTTACTCATATCTTTCTTTTCTGCACTTTTCTATTTCTTTTAAAAATGCTTTTTTGAAAGACAAACAACTCTAAATAAGACTTACAGACGTACAATTAAACAGAGACACAGAGAGCGCAATCTAAATGACAGAAAGCTGACGTCTTTATGCTTCCTGGTCTGACATCACCTACCCTGACGTCACGCCCTTCCATTGGACAGATTCTACAGCAGATTCAGAGCATAGTCACGCAGAAGGTGTTCCCATAGCATTTCAGGACGCAGTTCAATTTCCCAAAAAGGAACTAATCGTACAGTACTAAAGTACTGGGATGATTTTGCGCAAACTATTTCCCAGTCCCATTTGAAAGCTTGCATTTGCACCGACAGTGGGTACTCAAAAGTGATGTACTGTAAGCCGGTCAACAGCGGCGTCATTTGCACACAACGTTCAACAAGGGAAACAAAGGAGAACACCATAGACAAAGTTTTAAGGTAAATGCCGTTTATAAAAGAAATAAGTTGATACAGTGTTTACACAGTATATGTTCACAGGACGTTGCGGTTGAGAGCGTTTTCATTTAGCAAATCAGCTTACACTTATGTTATCGATAGTTCCTGGAACTATTTTAGACCCTACTCTGAAGTAGGAGCTTATTTAGTTCCTCCTAGTTCCTAGTTTGTGCGGTGCATGCACAGAAATAAGTGGCTAGTACCACAATTAGTTCCTGGGGTGCGAAAAGCCCTTAGGATAAGGACAAAATGAGAAATGTTTTTGAAGACATTGCTCAATGGATATATTGTAGATTATTGATTAGAATTTTGATTAGCTGTTACCATATTCAGGTCGTTCTCTTCTGTTGCCCTCAAAGTCGTACAGCAGCGGCCTGCCAGGTGATTGATGAAGACCACAATGTCCTGGTGGGTTTGAGGATGTACCATTGGCAGAGCCAGTGGTGTCTGGAGCTCCTGGGCATGTGGTAGTTACATGGGAACCATCCTCAAGGCAAGAGTGGTTTGGAGACAAACAACCTAAAATGGTTAGTAAAATGATTAAAGTGCCTCTATCATGGATTTTTAAAAATGACCTTTCATGCATCGTGTAACACTGTGAGTCATCCAGCAAAGTGTATAAAGTCTGTTCGTGTTGGTCTGAATAAAAAAGGCAATTTCATTCTTTGTCACTAGGTGCTGTTTAAAAGCTTGCAAAATAGCTCTTTCCCTGGTAATGCTGTACACGAAGCAACGCTGCACTCACAAATGTTGCTATATCAGCATTATCATGATGAAATTAAAATAAAATCAGACACATCACTGTAGATTAACATCACTCAAAGAAGGGGTTTTGAAAAAAGAATTGTTGAGTGAATAGATTGGGAGTCATTAAGCAAGTAAGGTAAAATAAATGCATATTATAAGGCAATGGAAGTGTTTTGTGATCTTGCATGCATGTCAAAATGTTATCTGGGACTCCCAAAACCAAAATATGAACCTTTCATAACCCCAAATAGGGGCATTTTATCAGTGGGCTACGTTTATAGCTACATAAATATCCAGAATGGATAATAATCAATAGAATATGATCAGTGATGTTGTGATGCAATAACTTTATGAATAGTCTATGAATAGAGTATATATAAAATCTTGGATTCAGTTTTGGAAACTTATATGTAGATATTATTACTACTATATTATTATATTATATATAAACAATAATTACCCTGTGAAGTCGGGTTTCGAAGAGAATCCTGCCAGCTTGACTTTCGTGGTGACACATTGCTGTTGTTGTTCAGGGAGTCCTGAGATTAGGGCCAAAGGTAGAGTTGACAACATGTTTATTGATATATTGATTTTAGGTGTGTATAAGAGTTACCTGGGAAACTGGCGCAGTTAGGTTTAGAGTGGTTGGGCGGCTCTTCAGGGTGCCCAGAGTAGGGGATGGGGGAGGAGATGCTGATGGTGAGGGAGGGGCATCAGGATCTGCATCCTCCTCTTCTTCCTCGTCATCTTCATCATCGATCATCTCAAACTCTTGGAAGTCATCTTGGAATGAGCACACTGGGTGGTGGAAATCATTCTTTTCTAGAATCAAGCAGTCCTTTACAAAAGAAAGAAAGAGAGAAAGAAAGGATCTTAAATATTTTTCATAAAACTAATTTAAAAATATCTGGTGTAGCACTGTAAAACATTATCCCGAATTAATAATGCAGCTTGAAACAGCTTTGACTGAATGAACCAGTGAAGAGCAATTATACACAAAAATTCAATAACCACAAATATGCTTCTCATGTCTACCATGCATGATTCAACGTAACCTTTTTCTCTGCTGTTAATGTTGTGTTCCATCCATTAGTTGGGCCATATGTTCACCCTCGACTGGATGAAGACTGCTAGCCAGGCCATCATTTCTGAAACATGTGTTGCTATATATAGGCTATATATAGATCAGTGGACGCAGAAAAAAAAAACAACCAATGACAAATGCAGCAATATTTATGTGCTTAGTAATGTGCTTATAATTTAATCTATGGGGCAATTATACTATATATATTTATATATATATATATATATATACGTGCTAAATGTAGGGGAGGACTATTTTATCGAACAATAATTGATTGTTTAGTAAAAAGTGGGCGTTACAGCAAAACAAGTCAGAGTCTGATTCATATGATTGACAATGTGTATTAGGAAAGTAACTAGGATGATTTTTCCATTTATTTTGTCTTTAAAAGGGAAAGTGGAAGGACTGGACAAAGCTGAGAGGATCATGTCTTGTATAGGGAAGGGCAGATGGTGATCGATGCTAAAGCTCCTCAGGTTACAGCGCCCTTCCAGGAAAACAAGTCAATGCACTTACATAAGCCTAACGTCTGATATTCACCTCAATTAAGAACGAACGCGCTAGAGTTAAAATTCTGTTTGTTGCTTGGCAAATGTGTGTGGGTGATGTCATTAAAAGTCTCACGCTGCATTAGATTCACAACCAGCTGGCACTGCAGGGACCTGAATCTATACGGCATCTCTAACCAAATCAATACCAGCAGCAGTCAAACACACGATGAGCACACATAGGAGAGAGAGACGTATATGCCGTGATGCTGTGTTGACATAGTTCTAGCTGTACCGCATGAGTTGGTGAATAAATGCTCTGTTGAAACTCTATCGTCCTGATATATCCAAGGACGAGGCCTCATCCCTGACCAGCACTGATGTTACATCCCCGCTCAGAGACAGAGTCAGCATTACACCAGCAAAAAGTGTTCTGCTGAGCCAGCCCGACTCACACAGAAGTCATGAATGGATGCAGAGCTCTCGATGCTGACCGCATAGGCAGAGCCAGGGAGAGACGAAGAGGAAAAAAATAAAAGATGCAGTGTTAGAAGGTGAAGGAAACACCATAAGATTGTAAACAGAGAGAGGCTTAAAGAGTACACACACAAGCGCAGATTAGCTGTGTACTGCAGTAGAAGAAGGGAGGAGGTGGGGCAGGGATACAACTGATGTCTCGGACAAGTATCTATACTAATGCAGAGACATTAACTACAGCACTGCACCGCATAATCGAGGGCTCCTGAATAATTTATAAGACAACCTATTCATCAGTTCTGAATGAGTCAGTCAGTGTTGCCTGATTTATTATAGTTACAAAAAAAGTCTGGGTAATCATATCTGGTTTACTTCAAATAAGATGCAAATCAAATTGTAGAGTATATTACTAAGAATCTTTATAGGAAGGACCAGGATTAATTTGTACACTTATTTTACCATCTTGTTTACCCCAACAAATATTTCTGAAGGTAGGTTTATAATTTTTGTCTTAATAAGTCCTAAACCTTAAAGTCTTGAATAACAGTCAATTTGACCAGGCAAGCATATCTCATTTACTTCAAATAATGTGTAAAACATCTTATTTAAAGTATAGTATATTATTAGATTGTTGTTCATATTTAGGGGTGGTAACACTTTAGAATAGGTAACACTATTAATCACGATTTTCCCTCAATGAATTCTTAATTTGCTGCTTATTAAAAGTCAGTAAGATAGCTATTAAGTTCAGGTATTGGGAAGGATTATGGACGTAGAATAATGGTTAATTAGCACTAATAAATAGCTATTATTCCAGTAATGTGCACGCTATTAAGCAACTAATAGATATGACAGTAAAATAAAGTGTTAACAATATTCTGAATGTAAGTTTATGTTTATTTTGTTATTAATTTAAAGTCTTTGGCAACAACATTGACCTTTTATGTTTTTAGTCCTGAAAATCTACTATTTAATACTACCATTTACATTTTAAAATAATAAACGCTATGTAAAAATCAACTGCCCCATGTGACTAACCCTATACACATTTTTATATTTCAACTATTCTAATAAAAAAAATTAATAAATAAATAAAAGTCAAAATTAAAAAACACAAAGGTCTAATAATAATATACTGTGAAAGCAGAAATAAAGGTCAATACAGTGTTAGCAGGAATGTCCCAGCACCTGCAGCACTGTTTTCCTCTGGGCTGATGACATCAATAATAACTCAGTGTTTCCTCCTGGGCTCTGAGCTCAGACTGCAATGTGATCAAATGTAGCAGCTATACCAGCTGAATATTTCCTCTACATCTCACCCTCTTGTCTTTGATCTCTCATTATGAGCAGTTTGGACAGACACTAAGATGGCAGATCTCATGCTGCTAAGCTAATCCCACACACACACACACACACACACACACAGTCATCAAACACTATAATTGCAGATTTACTGTAACCCTGATTTAACATGCACTTTAGCTCTATGAGGGGTCGGCCTGAAATGTGCTAAGAAATAATATATTTATATATTTCAGCTATCAAAGGGTGCACAGCTGGGGAACAAATAACGGACAATAATATAACATTTTATATCAAAACAATTATTAATGCATTTTTTGAAGACTGATCATGTGTATTTTTGAAAAACCTTTTAAAATGAATAATAAAATAAAATTAATCGCTTTTTATCAAAACATTCCTCTTCTTAAATTCCTTTTCTTTTCCTGCGGATGTAGTAAGGCTGCAGAGACACATATTCTGTTTCATTAGGAAATATTACACAAGTTAAATGAGTTGTGAATGCCGTTTCATGTTGTTTTTCCAATACTGCACGCTACTCAGCTCGGTTAATGTTCATCAGCAGCATACTGTAATATGCAAAACCCCCCAGAAACCCAAATCTGTTAAATGTACTCTGAGAGCTGGAGCTCTGTGTGACAGAATGAATAATCCATGAAGGAAGCGAGAGAGAGATAGAGTGTGTTTGGAAGGATGGAATTATTGGCTGGAAATGATCTGTACAAAAATCACTATAGAAACGTTAATGTCAAAATGTCACGAACATTATTGACTGGTACAATAAGCGCGACCACAAACAGCTAGATGTATTCATTTATATATCCCAGCATGCGCAGGTGTGACCGATCATGAGATGTGTGATACAGCATGTCAAAGTTATACATTTATGGGCTTTCTGAAAGCTCTAACAGAAATCACATAATGTTTTCACCTAAGGCATCAAAGGAAAAATGGATAAAACAAAAATTGGAGAAGCTGATTTTTAATCTGTCTGATATACAGTATCTCTCCCTTTGTTAGGACTTTAATCTGTTATTATCAGACAGGCAAAAGAACATCATATTTTTAGAGTTTACAAAGATTATTTTCTTTTTGAGAGATTTGTTACGCAGCTGATGAAAGCTCAGTGAGCTAAATGGGAATTTATCATTGTAGCAATATAGCGCTTTTACAATATTTAGCACAAAAAACATCATAACAACATAAACAAAATAGCTGTAAAGGTGCTATGAATATTAATTTTGTCACGCTCAGCTGGAGTTGCCAGTAAGGGAACACTAGATGGCACTCCAGCACTTTTGTGCTCTGTAAGGACTTTTATGTTGAATCTGTTGTCTCCGCCCACCTCGTTTGCCTCGGCTGCCGGGTCTGCTCGCCCTGAGGTGGATGCAGGTATGAACTCGGCCGAAAAGGCCACTATTAACCTGTTTGTGCTCTTTTGTACAGTCCAGTCTCCTGCTCCGCCCTGGAGGAGGGCATCCTTGCTGACTGGTGAGCCCAGGTGGGCCTCTGCGCCGTCTGCCCCGCCCTGGAAGGCATTCCCGCTGTCAGGTCTGCCCAAGTAGCCGTCATCGCTGCCTGCTCCGCCCAGGAGGATGTCTCCGCTGCCTGCTCCGCCCAGGAGGATGTCTCCGCTGCCTGCCCCGCCCTGTAGGGCACTAGAACTGTGTGGTCAGCCCTGGTGGGCATCGTCTTTATGGGTGTTTCCACCGCCTGCTCCTCCCTGGTGGTCGTTCCGCCATGTTTCAGCCTCAGGAGTGTCTGGAAGCCGCTCCTTAAAGGGGGGGCTATGTCACGCTCAGCTGGAGTTGCCAGTAAGGAAACACTAGATGGCACTCCAGCACTAGGACTTCTTTTGTGTGTTTTCACCTTTGTTTGCTCTGTAAGGACTTTTATGTTGAAGCTGTTGTCTCCGCCCACCTCGTTTGCCCCGGACATCCTGTAGCATAAAAGCCCTCATGTGTTTGTTGTTGTCACGGATCATTGTTTCGTGTATTTCTGTCATTCCCGTGTAGTTACATTCGTGTTCACATTTCTAGTGTGCTCTGTTGTATTTATCGTTGCCGAACTCTGCTCTTCCTGGATTTACGCTTTTGTCTCACCCCTCGGATTGTGTTTGCTACTGTTACTGACCTACGCTACGCCAACTGGATTATTCTTCTGTCTATGCCTCCGTTAACCCTGCTGTATTGATTATCTACCTTGCCTGCCTTTATTAAACCATTTACATTTGAATCCGAACGACTCCTCGTCTCCAGATCGTTACAGAATGATCCGTCGACTAGGGTTCAGCAAAGGTTTTGATCGACGCAACACCAGAGACTTTTCTTCGCCTCGTAGGCAGGATTATAATCGGATTCCTGTTTCTGCGTTGCATTCACTGTATCAGCACGGACGACACATTGAAAGAAGTCCTAGTGCTGGAGTGCCATTTAGTGTTCCCTTACTGGCAACTCCAGCTGAGCGTGACAAAATTACTGTTTGCATTAAATTAACCCTAGTAAAAAAGTAATTTTGTTTATTTTATACTAAGTATAGTTCAAATATAAGAACACATATTTACTGACAGATAACTCAAGACCTACAGATATAAAAATTATAATTAAACTTTATTTGGAGTATTACTTGTGCACAGTGCATATTTCTTATTAATAAGCCTAAAATGCATGTTTATGTCACTTTTAAGGAAGAAGTGTATCTGAAGTATTCTTGCAATAGTTCCACTTTAGCACAATCAGATACACTAAGCATGTCTTTAATTGGACTTCAGCACTACTTCTGCACAATTAAACTGCATTAAGTACAAAATGAGTTGTTCCAGTTTAGCAGACTTGAAGTATAGCAGTTTAGTATACTAAAATACAATTGCATGGCATTTTATTAAGTATATAAATATGAAAATGTATTTGTAGTATACTAAGCATGAAATAAATGAAATTCAGATACATTTAAGTATATTTATTTAACACTTTACAGTAAGGTTCATTAGTTAACAACATTAGTTAACATGAACTAAGAATGAACAATACAGTACAGAATACAATATTTATTAATCTTAGTTAAAGTTAATTTCAGCATTTACTAATTTGAGAAAATTGTTTTAGTTGTTGTTATTTGTTTTAGCTTGTTCTCATTAATTCTATAATTGGTCACACTTTTTTCCTTAGAATTGCCAATTTAAGTTTATTTTTCATAACTCTAGTAGAAAAAAAAATCAAAGTCACAATTTTATATTTTTTTATCCTGTGGAAAATATTGAGTTCCACAGCCACATGGTAGAAAATGAACATTACAATCAGTCCACGAATATACTCTGATAAGCTCCTCCTCCTTAGTTACTGCTGCTAACCTGTCAGGCAACTATGCAGCATGAAAAGAAGGATACATATGAAAAGTGAAACTGGCCCGATTAAATGTTTTAATTCGGAATGAAAGAAGACACGTATCACTGTTAACAAATCAGAACATTCTAAATTACATTTATACTGTATATATATATATATATATTTCACTAAAGGGATACAAAAAATATTGGGAACTATAATTCGTTTATTTTGAATATATTTTTGACCTGCTCAAATAAAAAACTAAAGCAGAAATGTATTTTTTTTCTCCCCAGGAGTATATAAATCACACATCATTAATGATAACACCAAAAATACTTATATGAAGTTAATATGAACCTGACAAATATTCCAATCCAATAGCAATTGTTTGTATAAACCTTGAAGGCTTCTTATATAATTGCTCTTAGAGGATGCACAGAGGATGTCTTCTGTGATTTGTAGGCTTTAGTTGCATAGACAAGGGACAGGCCCTTTGAACACGATGCAGTGTTGCTTCTACGTGACATAATCCTGTGGGACAGGCGTTTATGTGTGTGTGTGTGTGTGTGTGTGTGTGCTGAATTATCTGCTAACTGTGGCAACAACAAAAAAAAAAAGATAACTGTAGCCTGACACACTGCATGGACTCCATCGCCCACTTCCACCAATCAATAAATGACCAGCCTATGGACCAGCCAATCACCATCCAGAAGCAACCAATCAATCTGCCTACATACTGAACAATGTGAGGTCACTGCATACTATGATGCTCACAGACAGAATCGCTGCATTTAAATCAATCTGGCACGCCAAAGGCACAGTATAATCGAAGCGGTGAATGCACGTTTGAACATTTTGCAGAGAAACCAGGGAGAAAAAAAAATCAGGAGCAGGGTGAGGAAGAGGAAGAGGAAGTGGTTTTGTTGTAATAGCACCGAGGTGCAGAAAGCTGAGAAGAGAGGTCTGCATAGCAGCAAACTTCACTGGGTCACCAGCCCTTCTACTGCAGCCGTGGCACACCGCCACCGCAATAAAACATTTACAATCCCTCAGTGTAGCCAGAACACATGTAGTATCAAATACAAATATTTCCACAATCACATCCATATTAACACTATACAAAGAGGAAAGACTTTTTGCAATAGTTCAATTTACAATCATGTTTTCTTTCCATTTAATCTTGATGTTCAGGATTCAACTGAGAATGTTTTTTAAAGATAAACCCTGAATTTGAGTTTAATTTTAACTAACAAAGCAAAAAAGTGAATGTAAGGGAGTCAAATTGAGAATAAAAGTAGAATTGATTTTAAGGAATTTAAATTCTGAGAAATTCACGTAAAAGGATAGGAATTTATGCTTACAGAAATACAGCCTTTTAAAATGCAAATGAGTTCTCTGACATGCATGACTGCCAAGTGAAGTGATGACATTATTTCCAAAGGTGTCATAAGCCACATATTCATCCATATGTAAATATGTGTATATTAGCTGCTCTTCCTGAGGACATAAACAGCCTGCTGAGCATGCTAGAGCTTTCCCGGAAGTACCTCGCTAGACTGAAAAAAAATAAAAATAAAAAAATAAAATAAAATAAAAAATAAAATAAAATAAAATAAAATAAAAAATAAAATAAAATAAAATAAAATAAAATAAAATAAATTAAAATAAAATAAAATAAAATGTGTGTTGTGAATGGTTTGTACCTTTTCGTAAGGGTCAGAGTCATAGTTGAGGCCTATGCCACAATCATCTGTGATTTCAGACAAATCTTCATCATCAAACTCCTCCAGACTGATGTCATGAGCCGGCCTGCAAACAGAAAAACAAATAATAGATACAAAATTATTTGAAACAGGCCTATTTATGAATCTAATTATGATTTTCTTCACTGATATCTAATGTAAGTATGTGTGTGTGTGTGTGTGTGTTTGTGTGTGTAAGCGCATGCGTGTGAGTGTGTGTGTGTGTGTCCCTGTGGAAGTCTGAAATATGAGCTGCCAAGACATAGCAGCTGATTTCACACACACAGGTCACCAGCCTAAGAAATCCACAAGGTCACTTAGATTAGCACAGTCTTTCATATGTACACACACACACACACACACACACGCACACACACAGAAGGACAACACCAGCTAAGATATGACCACCACACCTTTAAACAACATCACTTCTCTCCCCCACCATCATCCCCGTTCATTATTGATAAGTGGGTTAGCATGCTGCTTAATAAGGCCAGCCTCTGTTTTGCCTTATTTGGCTCTTCTTTGGCTCAGCAAAATGCATTAACCCGGATTCTGGTGTATGCTAGCCGCTAACAAAGGGACGATTTCATCTCAGCTGAGCTCCACTCGGCTGACAGCAGTGCTGCAATGCAGCTTTTCACAGTCAGAGCGCCACAATCACACAGATCTGTAATGTATGGAGGATCCACGACAGAACAAGAAAAAGAGGGAGGAGGAGAGAGACTTTACTGGGTGCGCTTGTCTGAAAATATAGATTTTTTTAATATAGATCTGGATTCAGAAGCAGAAAGCCTTAATGCTTTGCTAAAATTTTACCGTAATAAGTCGTACAGTTATTAATTTACTAATATTGCTACAAAAAATTGCCTGGGATGAAACACACAGGTAATTATCGGCTCTAAAATCCAAATGGTTAAACACTTGTTGCAATACTGTACATCTCTGACCGCCATCAGTTTAATTCTATAAAGTAAGGAGTCCAAAATGTTCCTCTGACTGTAAAATGCTTTGGTCCTAAATATTTATTGCTATCAGCCCATCCATGAACATATGAATATTTAATTAAGTAAATAATTAAGTAATCCATTTACTAATAAATACAAATAAAATGATAAATTACAAAAGTTTTTTTTTCTGTGACAAATATGGTTAGAAACAATAATTGAATATTCAAATAGTTCAAGCATGTCTGTATGTAATTTATGAAGAAATAAGAAATTTAATCGAATTATATAGTAAAAACAAAGTAAAATGAACGTCTCGGTTACGTATGTAACCCTCGTTCCCTGAAGAAGGGAACGGAGACGTCACGTCGGTGACCGACGAAT
>JAUMHR010000075.1:16243076-16254338 GCA_032361145.1 Enteromius fasciolatus | reverse complement strand
CATGAGGTCAAAGGAACTGTCTGAAGAGCTCAGAGACAGAATTGTGGCAAGGCACAGATCTGGCCAAGGTTACAAAAAACTTTCTGCTGCACTTAAGGCTCCTAAGAGCACAGTGGCCTCCATAATCCAGAACCCTTCCTAGAGCTGGCCGTCCGGCCAAACTGAGTTATCGGGGGAGAAGAGCCTTGGTGAGAGAGGTAAAGAAGAACCCAAAGACCACTGTGGCTGAGAAGACATCCTTCAAATCTGAATAACCTGGAGCAGTTTATAAAAGAAGAGTGGTCTAAAATTCCAGTAGAGAGGTGTAAGAAGCTCATTCATGGTTACAGGAAGCATTTGATTTCAGTTTTTACAAAGGTGGTGCTACCAAATATTAAGTTAAGGGTGCCAATAATTGCATTTTTTGGTTTCTGGAATTGTGTCAGATTTTACTTTTTTTTTTCTCTTTGTGTGCGTGTTGTTCCAATGCAAAAAACAAACAAAAACGCCAAACAAAGTACCAAAACATTTGCAACTGCAACAATTTTCTGAGAGAAGGGAATGCACTGAATGAATATATTTTTCAATATTTTTGCACATAACTATATATTTGTTCTTCTTCATTCACCAATTCGTTAGCAAATCTATTCACACATGTACGATTATGTACCTCTGTGGTGCTTTGGCCTCTGGTGATGCTGTAGTGAGAGGGAGAAGTCTTGGCACTGGCAATGGGATCTGAGATAAATGATGTCACTTCTGGGGGCGTGTCCTCTCTTGACCGATTACACTCATTAACAGCATTGGTCTCAGCTGGTGGCGATGGAGGTGTAGTTCTTTTACTGGCCGTGGTCAGAACTGTCAGTCTGTGACCCGGCCTCCTCTTCCGGCTCCTCCTGGAGATAGAGGTTCGGGACGAGAGCGAGACCTGGGAGCCCTGTTTGTCCTGGGATCCTGAGAGTACAGCGGAAAACGGGTCAATGCAGCTTGTGTTCAGAGGAACTCAAGGGTAATTGTGTTTGATTTACCTTTCTGAGTTTGGATTATTTTCCTCATGGTACGTAACTCCAGCAGAATGGCCTGCAGGGTGCTCTTGCAGTTGCACATACAGCAGCTGGGCTCAGTTGCCATGGCAGCAGGCGCAGGGGGCAAGGCCATGTCTGAATCAGAACACACATGCACCGTCAACACAACGGCCATCACTGATGATGTCTAACACCCAGAGGCTCCAAGCACCCAGCACAAAAGCTGTCTGACTTACTGACTTCAGTGTGTGTGTGTGAGGGAGCTATTGTGTCTTTCTGTGTGTATACAGAAGGAAGACGGTACGTGTTTGCTGTATTATCCAGAACTGTCTAGACACTTGCTGCTGCAGTGCCAGACAGAACATCTTTCTGTAGCCCACTGTCACATAATACAACTTTCCTTGGAAAGAATACCAAAGCGTGCTTGAGTAATAGTCACTTCAAGCAGAAGCATGATTTTTCAGAGTTTAAAAAAACAAAAACAAAAGAAAGAAAAGGCAGTTCCACTAAAGGCATTCAACCTCATGATGTTAAATGGCAATAAATAGAGGTGAAGAGATAAAAGAAATAAAATAAAATGCACAAAAATACAAGAAAACAAAAAAAAACCTAAACTAAATAATAAAGTAAATTGACAAAAATGATTAAATAAGATCAATGCACTGATCAAATAAAATAAATGGACTAAATAAATAAAAATAAAATAAAGTGCTGAAGTAAGAGATAAAAAAAATCAATACAATAAAAGAAAAGAAAAGAAAAATAAGTGAAAAAATAGAAAAATGGTTTAAATTTGTCATAGTTACAATCTACAATGCATTATTTTGAAATTGTGGCATCTGCATTCAAATGATGCTATGATTTAATAATGAAACACATTTTGTTTCGTTATTAAATCATAGCATCTTTTGGTTGCAGATATTATTTATGTTTTTACCTGGCAGTGATTTGAGTGAATTGAGAAAATGTGCTGGCAATAAATATGTGTTTTGCATAAATAAATAAATAAAATAGCAATTCTGTAGCTCAAACAGTAAAGTGCAACCATAGCAATGCCAAGGTCATGGCTTCAATTTCCAGGAAGTGCATGTTTTTAAGTAAAAGTAAATGTTTTTTATCTTGTATTTAATGTAAGCTGATTTGGTTAAAAGCATCTACTAAACCTAACATTCTTTGTTTCGAAAATGCATTAAAAGTGTGCTTTTTATTTTTATTTATTTTGACAATTTGCCATCTAATGTAATGCATTTTTGTCATTGCATTGAAATTCATAAATTTTTTAGCATGACATCAATGTCCGAATATGTTTTGGGGCCACTGCACAAATATAGCCTAAATATAATGTGAGGAACAACATGCTCAACATGCTGTGTTTTGCATTTGACCGATTTTGCTCATTTTACTAACCTTCTGAAAAAAAGAAAAAAAAAAAAAAACGCTTCATTGTTTAGAAACTCACCATTAGCTTTCGAGTGGTTGAGCATCCTCTGTGTTTTGGAGCGGGTGCCGTATTGCCCGTGAGTCATCAGGACTGAGCTCCAGCTGTACTGGGAATGTTCAGGGGCCGGGCTTTGAGCCACAGGGATGCTGAGAGCCTCCTCCTGAGGCTCCCGTTTGAGGGTCTCGCCCTCCCGTCCAACCCGCTGGTACACTCGTCCTGTCTTGTCACTCAGCAAGCGCATCATGCCTGTTATTTGCTTCTTTATCTCCATCCCGTCATCACCTAACCAGACTGAGAGACACAGTTAACACACAGAGCCTGCACACAGTCATCAAGTGTGTTATGATGAACGACAGCTACCTTCAGTCTCAGAAGCATCCAGAGCATCTCCATCAGTGTCATTCTGGTCTACACCATCCATTTCATGGTTAAATTCTAAACCAATCACAGCAGAGTTTTCATTATCTTGAGGTCATGACACATTTTCATTTAGGAATGGGCTTTTTGGCATTTTAGAGAAAGTAGTAGAGAAAACAAAAAGCTATCTGTCTATCTTGTCTGTTAGATTATGTTGAGGTCATGGCTTAGAAGAATTTACTGAACAGTGTCAAGTTGCTAGCTCATGATGGTTTTTATAAAAACTGCAAAAACAAAACCACAAATCAAATTTCATATTTGATTGGTGTGCATAAAAAAATTGGGATCCTTAGATTTCTTTTTTATTATTTTAATTTCTACCGTTATTAGTATTATTGTTTATTTAGTATAGTTTATTTATTTATTGGTATGATTTCCCCCCCTAATATATATAAATGGGAAATAAAATATTCAATTACCCAGCACATTAAACATAAAAAGAGTAAAATCTCACCAAAGCAAGGACCTCAGCATTTTTAACTGCACAGATACTGCATACAGGCTCTCAGTTTGCATGAGCTCCATATGTAATAATAGCGAAAGCGTCTTAAATAGTTATATAGGAAGTATATATGTCGCTGCTTGACATGTTGTGATGTCACTCATAACAACAGCTGTGTGCGTGACGTCTGTGCGGTGCAGATGTGATGAAGTGATGCTGCAGGACCACCTGTAGGCTGCGTGACTGTGAAGACTTCATCACATTCACGCAGCAGACAGACCTGTATTGTATTCCATCACACTTGAAGAAGTGCTCAAGGACAGACTAAACGCATCAGATAAAAATGTTTTTGTTTTTTTTTACTACGAACTGCCGCCGACAAACGTGATTGAACACCGACGAACGATTCGAACAGAACGAAGCGTCCGACATTGTGACGAAGCGAGCAGGACAATGAGGGAACGATACATTGTATCACAGGTGCATTCCAGAGTGCTGACGTAACGCCTCCGATGCTCTCTATTGTCTGCTGTCATCTACAGGAGCGTATGTCTGCTTACCTGCATCATTCACCAGTTTAAAGCTCTGCGATTTCCTGCTCCGCTTCCTCTCCACAAACTCCATTTTAAGGGCAGAGCGGTGAAGAGGCAGAATCCAGCCCAGTTCATCAGCGCATAGGCTCTTTAATCACTGACAAACTCATTAAGTCCAGCTGATGATGAGTGAAGCGAACCTGAGGTTTAATAATAAGCGCGGGTCTCTCTGGACTGATGATGATGGTGGTGGTGGTGAGGAGGAGGAGGATGATGGACAGGACGCGTTTACATTCTCCTGCGGGGCTGCTCGTTTATGATGTAAATAAATAAACCTCTTAATTCTTTCAGAATTCGTCACGTCTATTCCGTTGCGCCACCTGATGGTCGCTAATATTTGTGTGGCGCAAATACAAGGGTCCAGATATACGTTGGACAGGAAAATGACTCAGTCAGTCACTGACTTTGTGGTGTTGGGAGAAGAAGAAACTTTTTCTGACAGTTTTGGCAGTCCGTGACTACGCTCACAATGGAGTATTAGCATACGTTGAAAATTAAAAAAAACAACAACAACAAAAAAACATGTTTAGACTATTTTTGTTTTAATTACGGAGAGCGCGAAGTAAAAGAAGAAATTAAAAAAAGAAGATAATTGAATAGGCTATAATAACTAATAATATCCACATAGCCTAAATAAATTAAAATTAAATTGTACATATTTAAAAAAAAATCTGAAATATCATCATAAAAATAAAAATGGACCAAATAAATAAAAATAAATCACCTAAAATAAATTAATACATTTATTAAATAATACGTTAAATGCCATTGATGTTCGGCCAATAAAAATGCAACATATGTTTAATATACGAAAAGATGCTTTCTCTTTCTATTGTAATTTATTTTGCGAATATAATGCGATGCCGTGCACTCATCAAACTTTTTCCGGCGTCAGTCTTACGCTCGTCCACTTGATGGCAGTAATGAGTCAGATTGCTCTCAGCAGCCAGACGACTAGCAACGAAAAACGGTGAACGGAAGCGTCTAAACCGTTTCCCGTTGGATGTTTATGTAAAAAAGAGGCACATTTTCTGATAAATCGTTTTTGGTAAAGAGTTTTCTTATTTTTGGGGGGTTATGGACATCCTCAAAGCAGAGATCGCGAGGAAAAGAAAACTCATTGAGGAGAAACAGCTCGTAGATGTGAGTAGCGACTGTTCTAGAATAATGTACTGTTTACACGTTAACGTTACACCAGTGCGTTTGGTTTGTGTAGTGCTATAACTCGCTCTTGTTGTTTCTCCAGGACTCAAAGAAATATTTCAAACGGGCTGATCTCGCGCGTAAGGAAGAAGAGGATTATTACAGGAGATGTGGATACAAGGTATAAACTCAGACAACTTTACATAATAATACACTCATATATTTAACTTAAACATTCAATGACCTTCTCGCGAGGTTGAACACGGCTGCTCGAAAACACAATTAATCACATATAATGCATTTGTAGCGTAATCTGTTTCATAAATGTGTGTTTTAGCTGCCACGAATCCCCATATATAATCAAACCCCAGCTTTAGACGACATACAGGGACCGTTTACTTCTCTGTCAATCATCTGCTGTGGCTTTAAGAGAAACGGACTGTCCCGTTACAGAGTGTTTATTATGCAAGTCTCACATCCCCAGGCTGTCCAAGATGTAGATTATTTTTCTTTTCCTTCATCTGTGCAGATTTTGAAGAAATATAACATTACATCACTTGCTCACCAATGGATTCTTTGCAGTGAATGGGTGCCGTCAGAATGAAAAGTCCAAACAGCTGTAATCCACATGACTCCAGTATATCAGTTAATGTCTTGTAAAGTGAAATGCTGTGTTTGTAAGAAACAAATTCATCATTAAGGTATTTGTCCAACAAAAATATGAGATTTTATAATCATTACTTTAGACTTGTATTAGTCACGTCTGGCCATAATCCACAATAACAGTCCTTCCAGTGGAAAAAGTCCATCCTTTTACATCCAAATAAAACGGTTTCTGTTTGGATATTTCTCTCCTGATTCAGTCTGTTTGTCTTTTTCACCGAAGAAAGCAATAATATGGATTATGAAGTGACATTATGATGGATTTCTTTCTTACGAATGCATTGCTTTCACAAGACTGATAGACTGCAGTGGTGTGGATTATTGTGATGTTTTATCAGATGTTTGGACTCTCAATCTGACGGCACCCATTCACTGCAGATGATCCATTGGTGAGCAAGTAATGCAATGCTACGTTTCTCATTTTTGGGTTAACTATTCGGTTCAGAAGTTTCTTTCTCTCCAGTTCTCTTCTCATCCCGGAGTGGTGTCTTGTGTCTGCTGTGTATCTCTTCTCATATTCTCTTTCCTGCTGTGTGTGTGTGTGTGTTCTGTGAGTGTAGGTTTCTAATGAGCAGCCTGTGAGACAGGTAGGGCTCTGGCAGACAGAATGCATGCTGCCAGACAGATGTTTGACCGGGTTTCAGCATGACTGAAGAACATGTGTGTGTTTAATTGCCTTTGCTCCCAGTGTTGCACAAAGCTGGAGGCTTTGAATTTTCAACCCAGCCTCATAACGATCACAGTAAAGCGGTGACAGAGATGCCTACCCAGGAGCAAAGCACAAGTCGTTTGACCTATACATGCCTTGTCTGCTCTCTCATTTGTGCAGTGCTCTTTAGTTGTTTAAGTTTCCTTATTTGGTTTTAATATTGCATGCATGATGTGTTAAATTAAAACCGGTGTCAAGATATAGCATGGCCAGTCAAATAATATATGCAGTTCTTTGCTGTTCACCCATTGCATCTTGGGAGAGTTATGTGTGCTCATATTTATGAGATTCAATGAGGATTTAATCACATTTTTAAAAAATGCATAGCTGCATGATTATATGGAGAATTATGTTTTAAGCCTTTTATTCTGTAAAATTATTTATCAGCTTATTATTTTGCAAGCAGCCCTTCTTTGCAGTGGTATCAGAATAATTAAAATATATGACTTTTGCTTTGTTTTTTTGTCCAAGCTGGACAAAGCTGAGGAGGCGCCGCCTCCATCTACATCATCCAATCCTGTGTTAGAATTGGAGCTCACGGAGGAGAAGCTGCCAATGACGCTCTCTCGACAGGAGGTGGGTCAGCCAATCAGAGCTTGTTTTTTGTTCCTGGATGCTTGGATAATAAATCTTGTGGCTGTGTCAGGTGATCAGACGTCTGAGGGAACGTGGCGAGCCCATCCGCCTGTTTGGCGAATCGGATTATGATGCTTTCCAGAGACTCAGGAAGATTGAAATTCTAGCACCAGAAGTAAACAAGGTAAGACCCACCTCTCATCTCACCATCTTCACACTCATATCATACAGTATATGTTTATTTACTAGGGAAAAGATGGACTTGACACCATTTTTATGGCTTACCTTGTGTCTGTGTAGGGTCTGAGGAATGATCTGAAGGCCGCCATGGATAAGATCGATCAGCAGTATCTGAATGAGATTGTTGGTGGAACAGAGGGCACTGAAGTGGACACACAACACGATCTTAAAGTGCATGAAGAAAATACCACCATTGAGGAGCTAGAGGTAAAGCCACACACATCATTGACTTAAATTAATTCATATCCTCATTTTTAACGTAAGAGCAGTTGCAGCCAATAACTAAGAAAATGGAAGGCTTCTAGTTATTTTAGCTGTACCAAAACAGGTCCTTATGCTGCTTGATATTGTATTTGTTACGATTATTTTATTTAAACGTAATTAGAAACACTGATTTGTAAATAGTTAATAGTAGCTAGTAAATAATAATTCTTGCACATTTACAGAAAACGGCTTACCCACATAGCAAAATAATTACAGCTCATCAATTCCATAATCTGTGATGTGATCAGAGTACTTCTATCATGACTCCACTAGGTGGCTCTATAATCTTTGTAAATAGACCACGGTTTCCAAACTGAAGTTTGTGTTCATGAAATGCTAGTAATTAATCAAACCTTAAAAATGTATAAATTAACAAAATAATTAACTCATTTAAAAGTAAAAAGCTCACTAAAGACATATTTTATTTGCTTGTATATGATATGACCGTTAAGAGAACATCAGAGAACAGTGGATATAAAATGCATTGTTCAATTATTTAAAGAGAGTTTAGGGAAACCCTGAGTTAGAATATCAGCACTGGTATAATAACTGTCTAAATCTCTATGGCTTTAATAAATTGTATAGCATAACAGAAGATATGTTTATTATTAACCTGTATTAAACAGGCTTTGGGAGCATCTCTTGGCACTGGCAATGATGTTAGAGACATGGACATCATTAATAAAGTTTTAAGGGTATGTTATAAATGATTTATAATGATACTTTTTGTTTATTTTCAATGCCTTTTGGAGTGTTTAAATATTGTACTGACATTGGATAGTAATGCATTTAAACAATATTCTAATTATTTTAAAATTATGAATAATTTAATGTGTTTTTATGTGTATTTTATTCATTTTTATTTGTATGTTGTATATTTTTTTTTTTATGCATTGTGTGCAAGGCACTTCATGTAAACTAAAGTTTATGTTAATTAATTTAGTTTTTGCTGGGCGTGTGGGCTAAGGATCTAAACAGCCGAGAGGACCATGTGAAGCGCAGTGTCCAGGGCAAACTCGCCAGTGCCACCCAAAAACAGACTGAATCATATTTGGAACCTCTGTTCAGAAAACTACGCAAGAAGGTATGCTGATCTACAACCACTTTGGTATAGTGTTGTTATTATTATATAGAGACTCTCTTATGTCTTCTATATATAGAATTTGCCAGCAGATATTAAGGAGTCCATTACAGACATCATAAAGTTCATGCTGGAGAGGGAATACGTTAAGGTGGGTTTTACTGATTGCAGTAGTCTGAGAGTTTGTAATTGGTATAGTTGTGAGGAAACCCAACTAACACTCCTGTGTATGTACAGGCAAACGATGCTTATCTGCAGATGGCTATAGGAAATGCTCCGTGGCCTATCGGTGTGACCATGGTGGGTATCCACGCTCGTACTGGACGTGAGAAGATCTTCTCCAAACACGTCGCCCATGTGCTCAACGATGAGACTCAGAGGAAATATATTCAGGTTTGAAATCATAGCGTGACTAGAAGTGTGTACATAGAGCATTGTGATTTTTAGCAGATCGGTGATTGTCGTTTTTGTATTTTCACAGGGGCTGAAAAGATTAATGACGATCTGTCAGAAACATTTCCCTACAGATCCATCAAAGTGTGTGGAGTATAACGCTCTGTGACATATGAAACTCAGCATTCAAAGTCATGTCATATTGTAAAATGTACGACTGTGTCACATTCGCTCGTGTTGTAAATAACTTTGACTGTAAATACACCAATCTTGGACATACATGTGGATCTCTACAGTGTTTGTTTTAAATAAATATGATGTTACTGTCTTTTCATTACATTCACTGACACTTGATGCACTTGGATTTTAATGTCATTGTTTCTGAGCTGAACAACACAGAATGTGTCAGTTAATGGAAAAACCAAGAGATGTAGGCCTGTGCCTTTACAGACAGGAAAAATCCCTTTTAAGGATGAACAAGACGACAAGTCCAAAAAAGCTAAAATCACATCTCGTGACTTTATCTGCCCTCCTGAGATGAGTGAAAGGAGCTTCTGAGTCACAGGAAGAGTGACTGACTTCCACATGCTATGACTAAATCCGATTTAAAACACAAACAAGCCAACTTCTGATTACTTTGTCCTTAACTTTTTGACCACCCAAAGCATAAATGTATTCTTAAACAATAATACAAGGGGTTTGTAATATGATGAAAAGCTAATACTTAATTTCAATTTATACAACATGATTTATGTAAAAAAAAAAAAGTACATAAAAGATCACATTTTAACATATTGTTTAAGATTGTTACATTGTTTTTTTTGTACACTTATTGTATGATTTGATTTAAGAAGCATGTTTTAATGCAACAGAAAAAAAGTGCTATTTTATGTTTAATTTAGAATAGGTATATTATAAATGTACTTGTTATAAATATGTATGGTTAGACTTTATTTAAAGGTGCACTTATTGCAGTGTAATTGTATATTAAGTACTAAGTAATTAATTGTATGTACTTACTACATGGATAGAGTAAAGACTAGGGATTGGTTTAGAGTTGGCGCATAATTTACTGTTATTATAATAGCAAGCACATGTAACGGGTATCAAGGACACCTTAAAATAAAAGGTTATCCAAGTTAATTATCCACAAATATAAATGGGCATCACAAAAACCTATTTTACTCATTTTTTAATGGTCACTGCTAACACAAAGCTAGACAATTACTGGAAGCTATTTGACTTACGGTGTTAACGTTACTTTTCTAAGTAATATTCTTAATAATCTGTGCTGTTATAATAATTAAGTCATTGTTTAAAATGTTGCAATGTTCATAACCTCATAAGGTTTTATGGCCCTAATATTGGCAGAGCTAGAGCAGGGCTGATGAGAAACTCCAGCTCCCATCACCCCTTGCTGCAGTTTCCATGGTGATGAAAGAGTTGCGATCATAAACACACCAATCCCAAACTCCCAGGACACACACGATATACGTCCCTTCCTTCACACAGCATTCCAGCACGCGCGCTGTTCTCACGGCTCGTGGGAGAAACGCACACACTTTCATCACAGGAGAGAATAACGACTTCCAGCTGCTGTGGAAAGCTGTAACAGAATAGCTGCTCTGCTCCAGGCCCTGCAGGGTTCATACAGCAACATTATTCTGGATAAGAATGGGCTTTCTTACCATAGGATTGGGATATTTATGCGTCATATGAAATATTAAAGACTAACCTTTAACCTATGCTGGAAATTAAAGGCGTAGACGCCATACTTTTGTCTTCTAACGAAAAAGCGTTTAGTTAAATAAAGCGTTTACATATTTGGTTGCTAGTGTGTTTAGTATAATAAACAAGTTAATATTGATTATCTTACATTTTAGAAATCACACATACATCACGGAGACCTTGCACTTACATTTTCATGAAGTATTGCTACATCTTCAATAAGATGTTTATGATTTCGAATGTAGGCCTATGTAAAACTTACATGTTTTAAGGCCCCTTCACACCAAGCATGATAACGATAAAGATACAGCTCTAAAAATCTCAATGTGAAAGAATAGCAGCGTCCACACCAAGACTTTAACAGAGAAACGATATCGTTGGGAATCATTTTCAGTATTAACGATAAAAACATTAACAACCAATCAGAATCAATCCTACTTAAAGGAGAAGTTCACTTTTAAAAAAACTTTTGCTGATAATTTACTCACCCTCATGTCATCCAAGATGTCCATGTCTTTCTTTCTTCAGTCGAAAAGAAATTAATGTTTTTGACGAAAACATTCCAGGA
>JAUMHR010000075.1:16220487-16238110 GCA_032361145.1 Enteromius fasciolatus | reverse complement strand
TATATATATTCTTTTTTTGCATAGTACTTAGTTTTTGTATAGTTTCATTAGGTTTATTTGTATTAATGTGTGAACAGTTATTACTAACAAAATTGTTAACGAAGCACAGAAAAGTCTGAGAAAGATCAAAAACAGTTAAATCAACTTAAACGAGACGTGGACTCGATACACACATGCATTGTGTACATGAGTCTGTGTTCAAAACACTTTAATTACTGTTTCGGTTTCAACGCAGACCATTTTGAATTAAGAACACACATAAATACAGACACACACACAGCAACAGCACTCTCTTTATAAGAGAGCCAACCCACCCACACACACTAAAAATAGCACAGCAAAATCTGGAGCAAAAGTACAATGACTGCCACAACCTTTGCTTATGAAAGGGAAAAAGGAAAGAAAGAGAAGAAGAAAAGAATATGGGGTAGGTAGATTACAGCCTGTAGAATTACAAAATCGTAATTTATATTGTGCATAAAATGATAATAAAGAGTTACACCTAGAGCATGAGAGCACAACAGCAAGCACAAAATTATTCTGCCTAAAAAGATAACTTATTTAAAAAGCAGAAATGTTCAACGTAAGTAACAAAGGACTTTCTTCACCAATATTAATTTGTTGTATGTACTTTTTTTACTCACTGGTGCAGCAATTCCCAAACTTTTTTGCTACCTGAGCCCCCTTTGATTTAAATGTAAATTATTTAACAACACATTTGCATGTACTGTTTTTTTTTTTAGTTTAGGGTTTCATTAGAATTGGTATAATTACATTTAGCAATTTTAATTATATATTTTTAATGGTTCAACCAATTATCAGCTTTTCCTTTTATCAGCTCACAACCCGCTTGCAGTTGTGTATTTCCCAGGGGTTCATGAACCCCAGATTGGAAAACGATGCATTATAATTTTTAGCTAAATAACATTTGTTAAGGCTAAACTCTACTGGAATCCGCATTCTCCCATCTTGACCATCTCAAGTCAGCTATTTCAGTGAAGATGTCACCTTAGACAGTAGTTGCACATATAGACAGCTGAAAATCACGCAACCAACTAGGTTTAGGATCAGAGCTTTTCTTTTATAGGCAAAGCATCATCATACAGCTTTAAAAAAACCTCAATGTCTACTGAGAAGGCAATTAGGGTCCACTCTGATTCACCACCCTCCCTTAAGGTATGATCTCAAACGTCCAACAAGACATCTTGTTTTAAGATATTCTTTTATCTTTTATGGCACTAACATTGTGGTTAATCACAAATGAAACACTCATTATTTTGTGAGATTTTTCACCTCTTACTCCAGGTGAGATCTGCGACGCTGTACCACATCAATCAATTGGCACATTTAATCTCATCATTCCAAGCAATGCGGTGTGAAACAGCTTGCTTCCTCAATTAGCCAAAGAGAGTGTGTAAGTGTGTGTCTGCGGTAAGAAGAGGAAGCAGGTTTAATATGACCACAATCTTCAATCTGGACCCATTTGTGGTGGTGTATGTGTGTGTTTGTGCAGTTGAGAAATTGAAGAGGCCTAAAACTCAAACAGTATCCATATTCTCTTTGTTTAGCCTCCAGACCTGATCATGACAGTTACTGATATAATAATGTGTGAAGAGTCTCTGAAATACGTAGATAAGACAGATCAAGTATTATTAATATCCTGTTAGTGTGCATTGAGGGCCATCAATGTGAGCGCTTTATGGTTTTAACAGATTTAATGTGGGATGGCTATCATCTCCTCTCTGCCATTTACTGAGATGATGCAAATCACAGACATATGTTTCCACACAGAATAGCATGTGATAGCACGTGTGGCCGTGAGGAAGCATATCCGGACAGTTGTGATTTAATATCATTAAACAGTGTGTGTCTGATCAGGACGGAAGAGCGATGACAAGAACACACGCCGCCAGGTCTCGTCAGGTCTAGATCACAGAGATGAGAGATGTGAGCCGGCTTTCATCACACGGAATGACTTCAGCACAAAGCAACGCTAGGGTTTTTGTTCAGGATTTATCGCTGTTAAAACACATGTTGATCCAATGATGAATGCAGACGAGATAGCGTCTTTCTCTAAAGCAGTAAAATAACAGAACTCAAAACTAAAAGTAAAATTATATAGGTGCATTTACACAGATGTTTTTTACGTTGACATTTTTCATCTGAGCCAGTGTAAATACATTCATGAAGGAAGTGTAATTGTGAGAAACAATGAGTCTTTTCCAAAACAAACTGAGTTCCCTTCTTGCCTATTGTCTACACAGCCTTCAGATATGAAACGCCCTACATATGCAGCACAAACACACAAAGTGTCCACTAATTAATATAAAAAGCATACAAAGCACACACAATTCAGTACATTTTCTTATAGACTGACAATTTTCACTGATTTTTTGGTGTTAAAATGTTATATAATCCTCACATTTTAGTGAACATTTGTGTCAATTCGTCAGTCATCTTGGAATTTGTTTCTCACTAAGCTTGTCGCAATACATGCTTTGATGGAAATTTGTTGAAAAAAGGTATCTAAGTCTAAAACTCAGACCTTATAGCAGTTTAAGTGTATCATCTAGGACCTCAAACTCGAAGGTCTGTCTTCTTTAGGAAAGACCAAATATGCTCTTGTCAAACTCCTGACAGACAGTGTAAATTACAGCTGAGAAGAAGAACCGAGCTAGGGCACAAGAGAACCAGCACCTGCTTTGACTCACCATGGAAAATGACGACTACACGCTAAACGCACATCACTCAACCTGCTGTGGAGAGACAGGTGGGAGATGCTAACAAGCAGTTAGACGGCTGAAAGACAGCAAGATTATATAACTTGGAAAAACATCTGAACATGACTGTTCACAGCTTTTGTATTGTAAGACTCTACCTTATTACAAACCGACAAGAGAAAATATAAAAGGAAACACAAAAATGTGCATTCAAGTAAAGCCAAAGAAAACTAGATGCTTTCTACTGCACTGTATGCAAATAAGCCTACAAATGATGAGACAGCAGCAATGTTCGGTCTCTAATGGGACTATAAAATCATTCACAAAGATCCCGTCAGTCTCACAGTGTAAGTTCATCCATGATAACCTTCAAAATGGTACACTGCTTCTAATGAGGCGAGAAAGAAGGAAGCAGGAGGAAGAGGATAATGAGATAAATGAGGCTACAGAAGGATCCAACAGAGACCAAAACATTAACATAGCACCATATGTAAGATCTTATGAAGGTTGTAAATGATTTATTTATTTGTTAGTAAACTTTAATACGATCGAAAAGACAATCTACTCCAGTTTCATCAAAACACCCAATCTCCAAATTTGTATTGAGCTTTCCTTAAATAAAAATTAAGGCTATGCAAAACTGCCACAATAAGAGTTTCTCAATTAAATTTTAATCGAGAAGTTACTTATCCCTTATCCCTTTTGGTCCAGTATCTTTTCATCAAGCAAGTTATGCATGCGTCCTAATGTAAAATTTAGTTTGCGTATATCATCTTTTGCAATCTCATGAATGATAGTGAGTAGAACAGAAGGTCCTGTAGAATTGCCCTGTTAGGTTCATCGCAATCGCTCTTACAGAAAGATGCAGAAAAAACTAACTTGGAATAACAGCAGAATTCTCAATGGCACGATTAACCTACACAACCTTCTCCAGAACATCCGCCCACATGGAGGAAGAGAGGGAGGAGGGAAAAGAGAAGTCAGAAAGCAAAAGCTAACAGAATATAACTCTAGGTACTCATGACGGAAAAGTAGGACAAATGTGTAAAGATTATGTTATAAGCATTTCTGCAACAGCTCAATAAATCATAAACTGTAGAGAGAGTGAGGAAACACACTGACTACCCCTCTGCCTTTCCCCTTGTTTCTTTCTATCTTTTCCTAGAAACCCCTTCTTTTGCTCTCTCTCATCCTCTTACCTCTCTCACCACCTCTCCTTTCTAGATTTCTGTTTATTAGATCGAAACTGCAACCACAATCAACTCAACCAGCATTTTAGAGAAGAGAAAGAGAGTGTGTGGAAAATGAGAGATGGAGGAGGCTGAGAAATTACATTTCTCCAACTATGATGGAGTTTAAACTGAATTGGAGTCTAGAGGAATCAGGTCAACTAACCACACCTGACAGGCATGAGTGAGAGTGAGAGCATAAAAGAGAGGAAGACTAATAGAACTGAATAGAATAAAAACTAATAATAAAATAAAATAAAGACAGCAATAAAATAGAAATGAAAACAAAATTAATAAGAAGAAAACAAAGCAACATATAATAGGATATACAAGAATAAAATCAGTATTATAAAAAATAAAAGAAATAAAATAAGCTAAAATGAAATAAAAATAATAGATTAAAAAATATATACAATTAAAAAATTATAAAATATAACTGAAATAATAAAATTAAAAACGAAAACGAATTTAATTTATACAGATTTTTTTGTAAGAAATGACAAGCAGATGACAAAATTACAAAAAAAAACCAAAACATTAAAATACAACAATAAATGCTAATTCAAGACAGCAATGAAAACTATTAATAGTAAATATATAATAGAATATAGAACAGAAAATATAGGAATGAAAAATATAATAAATGAGAAAAAACAAAACAGTATAACTAAAGTAATAAACTTTATTCTTCATGTGTTTAGTGACTGAGATGCCACAGGCATCCCCATGATTACAGATTTCCTGAGAAAGTTCATATGAGTATGAGTGTTGAGGAAACAAAGCTGTGCTAAGGAGACATTTCTGTTTATATTGAGGTCTGAGGGCTGATGGGGCATGGGAGACAGACAGTGTTGTTATGGAAACTGAACTCATCCTGAGAGAAGATGTTTGTGTTTTGAACAGGAGGGGGCTGCTGTGTGTGTGACTGGGTGGATGACTTGAGAGGCTGCTGGTTTGGGTCATTATGGGAACCTAAACCTGGCAGATTGACTATTACTGGTACTGATATTTAAAAGACACTCGAGAGACAGACATATGCACAAACATATGACAGAGTTCAGGTCAGGGCAAACTAATCTCAGGGTCTGTTTGGTTGTGAAATTGGAGAAGGGCATAATAGAGTCATATTGCATTTGCACACACAGAGCAAACACTCAAACCCATACATGCACACAGACCGATAAAGAGCCCCCTATTTCCACAAGACATTAATTAAGTCTCAGAGGAACAATGAGGATTTCCCTTCCCAGACAAACAAGAGGAAACTTGAGGTCTTTATCACAAAAACATGCACCAAAACTTCACACCTATGTATTTCAATACTCATACAACTTAATTATTCCTGCACTAATACTCAACATTGTTCTGGTCAAACAAAATGAGTTATCTTAAAAAACCTACAAAATCATATTTGGGCATCGTTTTACGTTGTATGTTGATTGTTATAAAAAAGTATATTGCTTTACCTGTACCAGGAGCTCCAATTTCCTGTCATCCAGGAGATGGACCTGACATCTCCGCCCTTCCGTCATCTGTTGTGAAGGGAAAGAGAGAGAGAAAGAGATTAGCGAAAGCACATTCACAGCAGGGTGAAATCAACTGTAAATACTAGGTCATGGTGAGATGACAAAAATAGAAACTCTCCTTACACACATGCAGCGCAATTCCCAGTCAAGCAGCAGAATTCAATTCCCTCATTCACACACACACACACAAACACAGTTTTACACTGAATTATCTCACACATCAGTGTTGATGTGTTTTTTGATGTTTTAAGTGTATTTTTATCTAACTCCTGGTTAAAATATATAATAACTGCAGACACACTTAACACATCTTCTTACTGAATTCAGAAATAAAATAAAATAATAAACACGTAAAAAGCATGTTGTTTCACTTACAGAGTGCTTGCAGACTTTTATAATCAAAGGTCAGAAAGTAGATATTAGCTACTTTGCATCTAAAAAATAGTGCAATTTGAACTTTTTTCACATTTTCTGAATGATATATAAAAGCAACCAACCAGCTTTTTTTGTTTTTACTTCTTGTTTAGAGTCAGGCTAATGCCACAAGTACTATAAAATCTTTAAAACTTTCATAGAAAAATAGCAATTGTGTAATCAGAATTCTGTTCTAGACCCCAAAGGCATTCATTTTATGTACAATATATATATATATATATATATATATACATATATATTGTATGTGTGTGTACTTCAGAAGAAAGATTTGGAATAAAACCGACTGCACAATGACAAGATATTCACTCAAAATTTTGTAACTACATAAAATCACTTTGTATCTTATATACTTCATGAGCACACACTTCATACATAAGCTTCTTTTTGAAATTCATCACCACCTAGAGATCAGGGCTTTACAGCTGCTGTTAATATCCATGTTAATATAAAACTCCCCTCAACCATCACTAATTGATAAAAGAAGCCATGTCAGTTCATATCGATACCTGCACCAGCGCACAATCTGATTAGCGCTTTGATTGCCATCTGCCATGGTGAGCAATATCTCTTTTTATCAAAGCCAGAGAGGACTGCTCATAATTAATACTCAATTGAGTCTGCAAGAAAAACAAACACACTAACAGCACACTTTCCTCCAGGGCAAAATGACTATTTGCATTCAGAACTCCTCCCGCAGGGCGCAGTTGGACGTTTGTAGTCCAGACGCATTGCACCTATGAAACATGTTTGGAGTCACTATTGTTTGCACGCTCCTTTCGTTTGATCGCAAATCACTGCTCACTCCCACAACGCTTTCCATTCACACACAATTTTGGTGAGTGTTTACTTAAGAATGCTGCTTCTGTGCCAAGCCGTATAGTAAACATCCCATTACAAGCAGGTGGACGGACACATCTGTGAGTAACAGAGTCTGACTAACAGCCATGTCATCACATGAGTTATACTGCCTTTAGGATTGAGCTGGTTTGACAACTCCAGTACAAAGAACCAAAGTGCAACCCGATATTCCCATTGTTCTTGTCCCTTCAAGAGAGCCTTTCATTTTTTTGTTTATTTTCTCTTAAAGGAAAAAAAATGTTTCGAGGGATTTTGAGTCTGTGAATGTGATACTAACAGTGGCGGTAGCTCACATCCATCAACGGACTCTCCGTCCGGTTCCTGTTTATACATCCTGTACGAGTCAGAATGCAGTAGTGCACTGAAGTCACTTTCTCTAGTGTGCTATATCGCGCTCTTATTCGATCCCTCCATGCTTTCACGCTCTCAACCACCCCCTCAAGCTCTACATGTAGGCCAAGTTAAAAGAAAATGGAAAAATAAGGAAAATACAAGACATTTCTTAAGCTTTTCAGCGTGATGGTGTATGTAAGGACATCAGAATGGAAACATGTGGAGTGCTCTGGCTGCCATCAGGAAGCGCCGTCCCTGAGGAACACAAACAATGAGGCTGATAAAAGCAGCAAGGCTCACATTTCCTCCACGCACACGTGGGGGGAAAAGACTGGAGGAGGGGAGTCACAGGACTAGAAACACATCCTTTCTTCCCCTTCTCCTCCGCCTTGTTCCTTAGTAGAGCTACGCAACCTCAAATGCACAGGCATGTGATAGACCACATGATTAATTGCGTGAGTGTGTGTCCGAACAAACTGGTGTGAGTTTGTTATTGACCTGTGAAGATGTTTTTACAGGGGGGCTTGGCTTGATGAATTTCTCTTGGTCGTGCTAACGCTAAATCTAACTTCAGCTCTATCTCCTCAAAGCCGATATCCTGTCTTCAGAATAACATGCCCTCAGGCAACATCCGTATTTTTATCCCTCAACCACTGAGTGAGATCACATTTCCATATAATAAAGACAAACCTAAATCAATATGAACTGGCTCACCTGAATATGGCCCAGCCTTTAATGATGAGGTTTTTTTTAAATGTCTAATTCCTTCCCTGGAGCTGCACATGACCCAATTAGGTCAGCTCATCTAACTTTCATAATATTCATTTATGAGAATAAAAATTGTAGCATAATTGATCCAAACCACTGTAGCAAAATTAAAACCATATAGAGTATATACTTCAATTTGGGGATAGGTAATGACAGCTCACTAATCTACCAGCTGTCCAAAAACCAAATCAATTTTAACACGTCTTTATGTAAATGCCCCTAAGAAACAGAAACCAGCCTAGTAATACAGGACTTTCTTTTTTTTTTTCTAAGCTGATTAGTCATTTGAGCAAGCTCATAAATCAAACTGGAAAATATGTAGTTTTGTACATTCATGCTAGAGTTTAAATAAGGATTATCTTTTAAGAATAAATTATAAAAAAAAGTTAATTTTCCAGTATCCTTGTAGTTACACTTATCATAATTATTTTTAATAATTATACTTTTTTTATGAGTGTTAAAAAATGATTCAATAATCAATATCCAATCTTTCCTCTAAGTACAATATAACATTTAAAGCTGAAGAATCCTATGGAATTGATTTAAACAAAGTAAAACAGAGCATTACACTCTTTTTGGCAGCTGAAAGCATATTCAAATCGGCCAAAACATTTCATAAACAAACAGTGTGGTGGGAAGTGCAGAACTGTGAACGATGGTTGTTCCAATTCTGTGGAGATCTGTGAAGCTTTTTGAGGGCACAGATTCCATGTAAGCCCGCTCACAACAAGCAAAAAATGCAGAAACCAGAAGCCAAAGTTTGTGGTGACTGACACAGTATGGGCTGACTTTCCAGTCCTAAAGGGTAAACTTTATTACCGACCTTGCAGTAGCCTGAAATCGCTGCGTTTGGTTACATCACCATATTAAACCTCTTAAGGACTGAGCCTGGCTTGATAGGAACACTTCCCACCACACAATAGGAGATTAAACCTGAGGCTTTGAATGAAGCAAACAGCATGCTGGTGATGGGAGCACATCCTTATAGCCTGAAGCTCAAGATGTCACACCTCCGCTCCACTGAATGAGAACGCTCCTCACTAGGGTATATCTGGAGGGGGAGGTGAACAGCTCTCAACCACAATTCCAGAATCTAACAATCAGGTGCTGGGAATGGTGTGTTAGCAGAAGTGTGTTTGTATGCTGTGTCTGGTGTGGGGTTACAAAATGCCTCGCCTGTAATCACTGAACGGTGAGTCACTTCTTCCTCAGCTGAGCTCCAGTGCGCCATACTACACTCACAATGCCCTACGAACCTGTGATGTCATTAAAATCACAGAACACAAACATTTCAGTCAGTGTAATCTTCGTAAACCATTGCCATTGCTTTATAGACAAAACAGAAGAGCTACACAATTATATGGCTTAGTGTGATTTAATTAAATTATATACACTCACTGCATGTTTGAGCAAAGTGTGGAACTTCATTCTTTTACATATGATCACATGATTAGCCGTTTGCTGGGTAAATGCTGCCATACAAACTCATCTCTGAATCTTTTCTGAGTTTGGGTCGCATTTGGGAACGTAATGAGCCAACCATCTTCCAAAACCTGTAATGCCAACTTTTTAACCACAAAACAGAAACTTGAAGGCATTCCTGCACTTTTCTGTGAAAATAAAAGCTTGATGATTTAACGTTTGAAATTAAGAAAGGCATAAATATTAGTACAGCAATTTTACAGTTGTACTGTAACTATTATTTTTATATTGTTACGCATTATTATTAATGTTCTAATATTTTTCTTCAATACTTGATTTTTTTTATTTTGCAGTGAAATAATATTTTATATACATTGTGCAGCCCTATAGTCAAGAACAGCAAACTTGGAGCTTTTGAAATAATTTAAAATTGAAATTACCCAAAAATCACACAGCCCTAATAAAAAGGTGGAGCTACTCTATTGCAGAAGAGACGATTACAGCCTAACATAATCTGATATGATGATAAACCCACTCTCTAGTGCAGATTTAAGGTTGACCCTGATGCACTGTTTAAGGTTTCATTGCGGTTTATCCGTACTAAATCCTAAGCTACATGTTAGCTTCACATACACTGTCAATGAGCTGTATGATGTGTAGAATATAGAGACATAAGAGCATTTGAATTAGTGAACATCCAATTCAGATTATATTAGATACAGATATTAAACATGGTTGGAGATGGCGGACATCTTCATGATGATTTTGACTTCCAGACACAATCCCCTACACACAGCAAGGGGGTATTTAGCCATTATTTCCCCTTAACGCACAACGACAACAAAATCACTGTGCACCACACATGCACACGGACACCACAAAGTCAGAAAGATCAATGTACATCACAAATTCAAGCACAAAATAAGTCTCATGGTGCAGACTGACAAATGATAAAAGTCTAGGCGACCACAGGTCTGGTTTTCATGCCTGACTGTGTGTGCAAGAGTACATCAGCCTGCTGACACTGCTGCCCTGCAGTGCAGACATCACAGGCTGAGCAGCACAAAAAAAAGACATCAGTCACCCTGAACCGGCAGGACCACAGCTGCCTAGATAGACACAGCCTGGTCTGCTTTGTTTACTGTCTGTAGACAGATCCCAATTCCAAGCTGTGCCTCAAAACCTAATGGAAAGGCTATCTAGACAGCCTTTTGAGGCCATTTAGGATGTCAAAAAATGTTGTCTAGGGTGGAACCTCACATCTCTGCAGGATTTTGCATCCTATGAGGATGTCATAGAAAACTGTAACAAAATCGATCTATGAAGGTGGGAATCTTACTAGGGTTTGAGACAGTCTCTTCTAGGCATGTTTCATAGGAAACTGCAACCAAGCTAAATAGTGGAACGTATCTATGAAGCCCAAAAATGCTCTAATGAGCTACCTATTTACACAGCCTTTATGTATCAATACATTTATATGATGCTGTCTACGTAGGCAGCTTACATCTAATTGGACATTGAAACCAAATTTACTAAAGTGAAGCACATGTGGAGGTGAGTTTTTTTTACACAAAATAAACATATCTTTCTATGAGAGGCAGTACTATTACATTTAATAAAGCAAACACAACAAAATGCTGTTTAAGTAGGTATTTGGTTGAGACAGAGACACTATAGATAGACAGATAGATAGACCAAAAAAGTATTTTGTTAGGTTTTGAGACAGCAAACCCTTTCTATGAGACTGTCATAGGACATTTCCAGTTAATCTAATATGGCAAGACACAGCTGCATTGTTCAAGGATTTTAAGGATATGACCGTGATGGTCACATGCATGCATTCCTTTTAAGTTCCCGTCACTATCCACAGGAGATCTGATCATATTCAGCTGTCAGCACAGGTTTAAAAGCCTTGAAAAAAATGGATGAATGAGTCTGAATGGACAGCAATTGAGACCAAGCAAAGCAAATGAGCTAGCAAGTTTGGTATGCAAACTCCTTTAAGAGCAACGTTAATAGTTTTTAAAAATCACCTTAAGGATGATGTTCGTCAAAACAGATCAACATTATGAGAGTACGACGCAGTATTTCTCATGTAACAAGCCTCTGTGTTTCTGAGGTAAGTGGCTAGCTGGCTAGCTGCAGAACAGTTTACACTCTGAGGACCCTTTCAACCTTCTAAAATCGGATTTTAACGATTATATCCCTCACGTATGGTCAAAAATCAGTGCTCGGTTTGACTGCAAAATGTGTATAACAGTTTTGTTCTGTAAAAACAAAACGAAACCGCGGATTTAACGCATCCATCCTTCCACTGACTGACTGAAGCGGGAAGCGCGAGACCAGCGCAAAACAAGCGCGAGACGTGCGCGCGACTTACCTTGTTAAAAAAAAAGATCACTTACGCTCCCGTGTACGTGAATTCCTCGCCGAGATAATAAATAAATGGTCTCTAACAACAACAGTAATCCAAATGGGTTAAATCCGAAAAGAAAACGTTCACACGCCGACCTAAATCATCCTCGCAGTCAGCATCATCCATGTCGTTGTTGTGATCCACGGTGAAGCTGCACAGGCGGAGCGGAGCGGAGCGAACTGACAGCGGCAGTGCCAGCGCATCCCATCCCATCCCTCTCCGCTCTCAACGCGTTGTTTCACAGGGACCGCTGGCCCGCGTCCAGCAAGCAGCTCCGCACAACACTATTCACACACACAAGCAGCCCTCCACAGCAAACCCCAACCCCTCCTCCTCATCCTCTCGCTGCTCCTCTTCCTCCGCCTTTCCCCCGTGACACCGGCGAGGCTGTGAAGGAGAAAAACCGCGACGCACACACAGTCCAGCCTGACATCACCTTCATGATCTTTTTACACCTTTGTTGTTGTTATCTAAACTAAAATACTGCAATTAATTTTCATTTAATAAAGCAGAATTAAAATATAAATATTAGAAAAAATACTTTCAATACTTACAATTTGGCAACTGATTAATTTACCAAAATTACTACAAAATAAACAACACCTAAACCTAAAAATAAATGAATCATATAATATAATGCTAAAAAGCACACAAACTAAAACTTATAACTTAACTTGTACTTAATATAAAGATAAAATCTAATCAAAAATATTGGTCAATAGCCTACTAATACAGGCTACATATTAATAAATTGTCACTGGATTACACCAGACCAGGAATATGCAGTTGTTGAATCTGTCCAAAACGTAGGCCTACCACTAAAGAAAATGTAAATGTACAAAACACACATAAACTAAAACATAAAAGCTAATTAAAAAATATAAATCAATTGGCTACTAGTAGTACATACTAAGAAAATGACACTGGATTACACCAGAAACGTTGCATGTCCAAAACTTACAACTAGAAGTACTAGTTTTACCATATTTAATTAGACATGTATTTCTTGGAACTACCTTGAAGCACTAGGATGGAGGTAAATGTTCAGAAACAGCATCATGTTTGAAAAGCATGGTGGTATCGTGGCATGTTTTAGGAATTTCTATATTACCAAATTATTATCTGATAACTTTTTGTAAGGTAGTTAGTTCATACAGGGTATGAATATGGTAACTCAAAGTACGAAGTATTACCATCTGACGCCACGGCTGTAAAGGATTTTTCACACTGTGGAAAAACATGAAAACTTTTAAAAGAGTGGACAAGAAGGTGAATGGGATGTGAATTCTGAGCTCCTTGTGAAACTGTACACACACGCTCACTCTGTGTGTGTAGAAGTTGACCAATGACTAACAGATCCACATCTGGATTTGCAGTAGAAACATTTGGGAATGGGTTGCGCTCTTTCTCTCCCTCCGCCTGACTTCTTCCGCCCCTTCGTTTCTAATTCAGATTTCCCTTCCCGTTTGGTTTGGCCAGGGTGAACGAAAGAAGGGAAAAAAGGAGAGAGAAACGTTTGAAAGATGCTTTCAAACTGAACCCGACTGTTAGAGGCAGTTGATTTGTGTGAACTCCTTCACACAGACGTTTAACGGTCGTTTCACCGCAAAGTCAACAGCGCAGAGGGTTCAACGAAAACTTTTACAAAAACTGGAAGGTGTTTTCCTTTTAAGGGTCATAGCCTGTGCGCATAAATTCTGCATAGCAATTCACAAGAGCTATTTCTAAAATTCCCAGGTCGTTATACAGAGTTACACAAGGAATGTGCACTTCATATTTTTAAATCAGACACATTTTTAACCCTATCATAATGTAATACAGCTTGTCCAATGAATTAGTTATGGTTGTCTTGTACCTTTAAAAAAATTAACTATTAATGTTTTGTGAGTGCATTATGCAAAAATTGAGGTTGGCATGTTATCTGTGATTTTGTTGAACCAATGATTAAACCTTGGGTTTAAACAAAACACAACTTTTCTTTTTAAAATCTTTAGGTTTTAAAAAAAACATTGCTCCAAAAATAGCATCTCTTTGCACTGGGCCATGATAAAAAAAATCCCCAGTGCATTATGTCTTACAATGATACAGCACAGAACTATTTCCACAGTCGTTGGTTTAACGATTTTCAGCCTTGCTTTAAATGCACTTGAACGATGGAGAGAAAGACTGCACTGAGGGTCATGATTTTCCATCTCTCTTCATCACTCTCTCACGCATACTCATGGGAAGGCCTTTGAAAAGTAATTGAAAAACACTCCAAACATAATGCAATTAGGCTGCAGGCTTACGTTTCATTATCATTCAACTGCTGGTGATAACGCCATCAATAAACAAACACAAGTGAATCTCTGTGTATTTGTTGGATCTGATGACAGTCTGATCCATCATCTCTGATTTGAATCATTATGCACTTTTAAAAATAAAGGCTCTTTATTAATCTTTTCAGAAACGCTTAACACCCCTGGAACCTTTCCACAGCACAAAAGTTTTGTTCTTTAGATTAATAAAAAGTTCTTTACTCTAAAAATTAGGAAACGTTAACTGAAAGTTCTTTGGGAAACCAATATGCTATTCAATGCAATGGCATTGGGTCTAATCTATGGGTCCATGAAGAACTTTTTTTGGACACCTTTTTGAACCTTGGTTCTTTAGAAACTGAATATTTAAAAAATGAATATGTTTTTTTGAAGAACTGTTCACTAAAAGCTTCTTTGAGAAACATAATGGAGGTAGCGCAAGGTGACTGAGAACCACAACATCCCGGCTGTTCACATATCGCTGCTGATTTTGGACGCTCAACCACAGCGGAAACACCACTGTCCAATTTAAACAGTCCCTCATGATCTCTCTGCGCTCTCTAATACATATTTTAACTTCATTTATTGGCCCCTTCCTCTGGGCACAGGTCTGAACAGTGTCACAAGAGCCCGTTGTTTAAAACAGGGAGTGTGTGTGTGTGTGTGTGTGTGTATTTCTGTGCGTGGATGGAGGAGAACATTTGTACGAAAGGAAACCCTTGATACTGTGGGGGCGTTTTGGTATAAATGAGAATGTCCAGGCTCACACGACTGTGATTGGAGAGAGAGAAGTTCTAAAATAAACTTCTGAAAGACCAATCCCGCCCATGTCTGCCAGACCAAAGCCTCAATTTGTTTAATACGTACCGTCTTTTGTGTCTAAAGAAGCCAGAAGAGTACAAGCAGAAGAGATTGCGATGTTCTCTGAGAAAATGAAAGGCTGAAATCTTCTTTAAAACACAAAAAAGATGTATATATATGGGAAACCGACTTCTCTTGCCTTCTCTGGCTTCCTCAATAAAGGAAATGTGGTTCTGGTTAGGAGTCTCTGAGTTTGGTTATTTCTGTCTCACTGCCTCGGGCTCGGGGTGTATGTGTGTGTATATTTTGAGGGGTTTGTTATTTTTCGGAAGGCGGTCACACGGGTTACACTTCTCCATCTGCGGACATAAGGACAGGTTGTACGGCTGACGTAAACCATAAAAATTGGATGGAGGAAGGATTGAATGCTATTTGTGCGTGTGTGTGTGTATACACATATACATGTGTAGTGAGGTTGTGGCTGTATGTGGCCAACACATAATGTTTGGAACTAGATGTAAACAGAGCTGACCTATAATTGAATCAAGATGGAGTTCATCCCTTAACCTTGCTGCTCACATTCGCAAGCAGACTTTCATTTTCATCTGAAAAAAGCAACATATACGATCCCTTTCAAAAATGTGGGGTACTTTTATCCAGCAAAGACAGTCTTTTTACACTGTAAAAGAAAATAAAAAGAAATATTTCTTGAGCAGCAGAATCATTTCTAAAGGATCATGTGACGCTGAAGACTGAAGTAATGATTCAGAAAATTCAGCTTTACATCGCAGGAATAAATTGCATTTTAAAATATATTTTAATAGAAAACGGTTATTTTAAATCCTATTAATATTTCACAATATTATGTTTTTTTCTGTATTTTTGATCATATAAATGCAGTCTTGGTGAGCATAAGAGACTTTTCTGAAACATTTTATAGAACGTTTGAATAGTAGTGCATATAGGAAGGACATTACAAGAGTCAAACTTAGGAGACTTAAAAAATATTTTAATGGGATGAAATTTGCTCATCATTCTCTCACCCTCATGTTGCTCTAATCATAAATGTTACTTCCAATTTTGATGACTGCAGTTTCGCATATAATCCACCCCATAACTCATGATGGCTCAATCTATGTTTTCTTTTATCAAAATGCTAAAGAAAGAAAATCATATGACTTCGCAGCAACAGAGTGTATTATTTTTCAAATATACTACCGTGAATGTCTTTCTGCTGTCTGTTTCATGCTGCAGTCATAAAATCTGCTGGGATGATAAATACAAAAACCGTCTACACCAACCCAAACCGTAGTCCCTTTCATGTGCCATGTTCTCATTATCTCCTGCTCAGGGGCTGGGGGTGGACGAGCCACAGGGCTTTGGTGGGGTTCAGTTTTTAGGGTGTAGGATGTTGGCTGTGGGTAGAGGTTTTTTTTATGAATAATCTTAGCGGTTAAAAACCTCCTTTAAATCACATCAAAGATCGCCCACAGTCTCTGCAGTAAGCATGGGTGAGTGTGTGCTCACGTTGATACTGAATTTGTGTAATTCTATATGCAGAGTCTTCACGGGTCCAGGTGTGAGTGAGGTTAACAGCAGAAACTTATGGTATTTTTTCCTTATGGGAAAGCCGGGGATGTATTAGCCGTGGGTTATAAAAGAGTTTCAGATCTTTAAAGGGATTAAAGGAGTAATTGTGCACCGTAAGATAGTTATCCAACAACGTTTTTGGAATGGACACCAAAGCACCTGTGTCTGTACAGGTGTGTATGCTATTGGACTACTGAGGTTCATAACTGTGCACAGATGTATGTGAGAATGTTATTGAATAGTCTAAAGAGACCTGTAACTTCTCTACATATAGAAGCCATAGAATATTCACAAAGAGACTGGGAATGACTCTTTTTGTGCCTCATGTCAGTGCATGTGTGTGTTATAAGAGAAGAAAATGTGTTTCCAGTTAAATCTGTGGAAAAAAAGCAACACACCCCCACATGCAAGCACTTCAAACGTGTGTGAGATCTCTCCTGCTGTAATTTCACTGCATAGCTTTACTCCCATCTGGCCTGTATACTACACACACACACAGAGCCACAACCTAAACATCTAAAGCGTCTAGCCTATAACACACCCACACACATAAAAATATCCCACCGTATACATTGGAAACACATGGAACAAATAAATAAGATAAACAAGAACAGATAAACAGCAATTGAGTCGATAATGTTTACTGGAACTTACTGGAACATATTCATCTACAGTTTTATTTGAAGTTTTCCATGGTTTCTATGTGATTGTGAAGGTTTCTCTGTTAAAAGCTGAGTCATTCTGTTCTCACGCCTTTTTGAATATTGATCGAGGGTAGAACTACTGAATGCAAATGCATCTCTGGCAAACAGAAACTGATCCTGCTATGAATGTGTATGAGACAAAGAGACGCTTAGGAATAAGTTAGACAAATATAGACAAATACAGTATTTAATGCTATACATATGTATATGTGTGACATGCATTTCAGGATACTAGTTTAAGTGACTCTTTCTTTGAAACATTAAAACATTCAATTAAAAAAAAAAAAGAAAAACAGATTCATTCAGACATGAATCAAGTGGCTATGTTTATGAACAATTCCATAAGTCAACTGATTTGTTCAAAACTTTGTTTCATTCAAGAACTTTCTCTGAGTAATTCAAAGAAACATTCAGTCTTGTAAAAATCTAGAATTGTTCAGGAACAGATTAAGTGATTGTCTTAGAGTGATTGAATGAATCACTGACTCGACCAATTTGTTCAAAAATACTGATTCATTCAGAAA
>JAUMHR010000075.1:16106761-16131387 GCA_032361145.1 Enteromius fasciolatus | reverse complement strand
GTATTGATCTTGTCACTGGACAAATAAATCATTCACACCTGGCCACATTACACCACAGGCTGATAAAGGATTTGCATGCACGAATTGTTATATATGTGTTACTTATTAGGGTATGCATAATAATTTGGAGACTAATACATCATCAAATGATGAATGATTTATTAACGCGTCACCACCTAAGAAACAGCTCAATACTTGATTTTTCTGTTTTTCCAGACAGGAAAGGAGGTTGGAAATGCTAAAGTAAAATGTTTCATGCTTTTACATTCTCCGTGCCTTGAAAAAAAAAACACTGAAAGTCCTAAAATCACTTTTAATACAGTAGTAGAGTGATAGAAGAGAGAAAGAACCCTATGCTAGTGTGATTTGCTTTCTGTGCCCTATTGATTTAATAAAGCATGCCGTGCTCAACAAAGAATCCAATAATAATATCACACAATAAATCTGAATTGCATCTCAAAGTGCTTGTATTGTGTGGCTGCTGAAGGACATGCTTTTCGAAACTCTTATCTGTGCAAAGTGAAGTGTAAAATGTTCTTGCATTCAATAAAGCTAATCTTAAACAGAAAAACACTGCATGACCTTGTCCTCAAAATACAGGATTTTATATATATATATATATATAATGATTAACTACATTATTTAATCTCAAATCAGACTGATTTTCTTTCAATTGGAATTGGAATCTTGATTTATGTATCTAAAGGACAGACAAACTGGAAGGAATATATATATATATATATATATATATATTTTTTTTTTTTTTTTTTTTTTTTTTTTTTTAATCAACAGTGCCCTCTGCTGGAGTTGGATAAATCCAGTTTGCACAATCCAGTTTGATATATCTTGTTTGATGGATAAAGCAACCGCAGCAAAATGATCTAAATGAAACTACTACTTCTAGTTCACGTGACACAATAGTTAGATAAACAACTGTACTGAAAGATGACCATATTCACATACAATATTGTTCCAATATCTTGCTACCCCCTATAAAAATGTAAATAAGTAAATAATACTTATTATTCAACTCGGGTGTTTCCGTGAACTGAAAAATGGTTTACCTGAGGTAGCCTGCTGATTAATTCTCAAGTTGCACGTGCAGTGTCGATAAAAGGGTTCGATAAATAAAAGGGTTTTAAAGGTTTTGTTTCAATAAATTGTAGGTAAATATCTACTCAATTCAGCACATTTGTCTCCTGTGCTTTTTTTTTTTTTTAATCTGCGTCTACCGCATTAATTTTGAGAAATGAATATCGTCAGAACAACTCGCGTGGCGTCTGATTCTCAGCAGCTTGATTCAGAGTCAGAAACCTGAACCGATTCAAACCGTTTCATTAAAAAGAACTGACTCAAAAGATACACAGACATAGCTACACGAGCGGGGAATGATAATTTCAGAGAAAAAAAATAACATTTTGGGGTTTGTGAAAGAAATTATAAATACACTGTACAAATTAGCAACTAGTACCAACGAGTGCACAGGCCTTAATCGTAGGCCTACTGTAGTCACTTTCAAAGTCACTTTCACCAAGACGTCAATGACCATACTAAACTGGATTAGGTCGTCATCTCATCAGGTGAGCGTCTGAATCACTCTGTATTTTTAACCGGAATATTTAGTCAACAAATGTTTCCACAGACACACACACAAAGAGAAAGAGAGAGAGATAAGAGTTAATAGGGCAGATGATTCTGTCATATGTAGTATAGCAGTACGAAAATGTGAGAAAGATGACAAGCCTGGATTGAAAGAGGTGCATGAACAATAATATGATAGGCCTTCAGATTTAAACCTACACATGACTTCTTTAGACACAAAGCTTTCCAGCAGATTTATTCATTCATAAAATTTAAGTTAATCTGCATGCAGTAGGCTGTAGCATGTGTGTGTAGTAAACCTGCAGTCTCTCAGCAGCATTGGGAAGCTGCAGTCAGTGCCTATAAGAGGCTTTCCTACCGCAATCCCCTGCAACTGTCACAAGCACTCTGTCACTTACAGATGAGACTTTTCATCAGACCCTGAGCAACTCTGCCTTCTTGTTAAAGTTGATGAGGTTGTTTGGTTTAGCTATGCTAATATAATTAAGGATCATAAAAAACAATCTGTGAAGATATTTTATTTGTCCTAATTATTCAAAAATGTTCATACATTGGTCAAATCATGTTAATATTTAAATCCAATAATACAGGTTTCTGTGTGGGTTAGATGTAGGTCGTATTTTTGTCTTGGGTTTCAGTTAAATTATTCTGTATTTGCCCATCCTCATGCCATTGCAAACCTGTGTGTGTTTTTTTTTATCCTGTGGGACAGAAGGAATATTTAGATATCTAATTATTGTTTTTACTATATCATAAGGAGAAGATGTCTGTCAAACTTGAAAAACTTTTTTCATCATGAAAAAAACACCATAAATGTATTATGAAGTAGGCCTACATTCAAATTTGAATCTGTTCTTCTCACAAAACTACTGTATAATTTCAGAAGACTTATAATACAGCACACAAAGTCAATTTAAGAATGCATTTATGATTTATGCTTTTTGATCATTTTTGACATTTCACTTTCACTGCATGAAAAGGGGCCAGGATATACTTCAAAAATTATGTGTTTATGGCCATAGAAGAAATCGAATCAAACGTTGATTGGCTTATAATAATACACATAAATATTAACAATAATAATGACAGTAAAAATTAAACACGTATACAAACATAATGCAACAATACTGATTGAAATATTTTTCCCAGTGTACATAACAATTGTAATGGTTTATTTGTTTTTAAAATGACAAAATGTACAGTATATGTGTAATTATATGCCCCACCAGGGTGTTTGCTGAACACACAGTTCATTAGTTTCCAAGAATACACACCCCATCCTGTTCTTTTGGAGGTTTGCCAGATGGTGGCAGTGTAGAAACAATTGCCTTCTTCCTGCTTAGTGATGGGGAGACTCAAACATACGTCAGGGGTATTTGAATACCTGGCTGACCCGTCGACGACGTAACATCCTACGACACAAACCCCTAGTTGTTCACCCATAACCTCTTTCTCCTCTCCCAAAACCCTCCCACAACATGCAGACATGCACAAACCACACACCTTCAATCACAAGCTAATTGCCTTTTCCTCAAAATAAATGGGTCAACACAAGTGTCTGATGTAAGGAAGGACACTCGTTTACCTGTGCACACAAACAAGGGTGCATGATTGTTCAAGCCACGGTTTTGCCAGAGCACTTCTTGCAGTGCGTCTGCATGTAATTACTGTAGCCCGTCAAGAGTCGTTTTCTGTTGCTCCAACCCGAAACCTCTCCAGGGTTGAGCACACTCCATCAGTGCACCCTGGGATTTGACTTTGTTTGTGAGAAAGCCGTTTCTAGGCTGTGAGTACACGTAGTGACAGAGGCGTATGCATGCATGCACGCGCAAAAGAATGAAAACGACGCCCCAAAATAAACTGTTAACACATATTTTATTCATCACAAATGCATGCTTTTCATAGCCACACAAAATCTCAAATATGCACTGCAATGTTACAATACCTTTTGAGAAATAAGTGGTGGGGCATGTAAAACCCATCCCTGGTCTATTAGTGAACACCACAAGTTCCTCCCCCTGTTTAAGCACACACACAAACACACATGCTCACTTAATGCTGCAATCCTCTTTGTGAAAGTGACGCGCTTCTGTCAGAAACAGAGCTTAGCTGAAACAGGGAGAGAGAGAGAACCAGGCTCATTCAATTTCTGCTTGTCTGCCATCCGGTGAACTACTGTCTGAGGTTCTGTGATCTGGTTTATCTTGCAGGTTGGGACTACGAAAAAAGCTTCTCCTTTTGAAATTTGGGATTGTCAGTTCCTGATCAAATTCTCAACTTTATCTACAGGTAACCTGTTTTGCACTCGCGCAACTCTACAACTTCGGCCTGTGGTTTGGAAGATGCTAATAGCTTATGCAAATTGGATACAAATCTAACTGAGGACTCCTATACCTAGTTTTGTGTTCTTTTAAAGTTTGTGGAGGAGTTTGAATCCGAGGTATAACCTGGTGCGTGAGCACACAGCTGTGACTGTGAGGTGGTCTCAGGAGAGGGGGTGAGACAACCATCAGGTGTATATTGGAAGGGTCGGTCGGGCCAAACAGAGCCACGGTGGAGGACGACCCGCTGGATTTCGCTGATATGGATGGGCACGGGTATGACCGTTATACGGATGGGGACAGGGACAGCTACCAAATTGATTACCGGCGTATCGTGGGAGACATGGAGCCCGCCAGGCCTCCGATGTCTTTACGAGACTCGGATCATCACTTTCATGGTCCGTTTACCCATAATACATTACACGGGCATGGGCATGGGCATGAGACGGCTGCCCAGCGTTACAGTGCTACCCGAATACAGGCGGGATATGAACCAGAGAGGTGAGAACATGTAGAGTGTAGCTCTAAAGAATGAATGAATGAGCTGGTCTTGGTTTCTTTTTCTCAAGTTATCTGATTTAACCATTTTAAGACATGGTACATTGTTCACATTCAAGGACGGATATATAAACACACAAATAAAAGAATCATATATCAATAGTGTATACATTAACTCAAAATTATGTCTATAATGGGTATAGAGATAATTTTGAGTTATACACTATTGATATATGATAATTTTATTTGTACACACAAATAAAAATTGTGTTATTTACACACACACACACACACACATATATATATTAGTGATGTCAAATGATTAATTGTGATTAATCAAATACAAAATTCAAGTTTTTGTTTGCATAATATATTTAGTATGTATGAATACACACACGTACAGTATGTATTTTGAAAATATTTACGTCTGTATGTATGTTCATAAAATGTATATTATAATTAAATTAAAATATATATTTAAAAAATCTGAAATATATACATGAATGCCTGCATATTTATATATACATAATAAATATACACAGCACACATACTGTACATATTATGTAAACAAAAACTTAATTTCAGGTGAAATTAAATGTTTGACAGCAAATATATATATATATATATATATATATATATATATATAATTTGTTTATTATTGTTTACATGGTATATTATAAGATATTCATACTACAATAGGAATTTTATATATGATGGTAAAAATTATGAACTGATGACCAAGTAAATAATTAAGATTATTATCATTATTAATAATGTATTTTGACCCATCAATATTTAATGCTGTTTTGGGAATAATTCATATTGATTTTGGTCCCCTTTTGTGTATGCCTATATATTAAACTTGTGTTGAAAATGTACTGTAGATGGAATAATAGAAAAATAACAGCTGTGAATGAATGGAAGGAGTAGTAGGAGTGGGCGGCTCTGTTGTGTCTGTGTTGACCTCTGTTTTGTCCAGTCAAAACAAGTGAAGACAGTAATGTATTACTGGTGAGCTGTAAAAAGTCAGCAAAATAATGAATTTATAAACAAATAAGCATTATATTTAAGCATTTAATCATCACTGAACAACTTTAAATTGGGAATTCATAACAATGAATTAACAGACGGGTGTTAGTTATGATAAAGTGTTTATAATAACTTGAGAACTATTGCATTGGATAAATGATACTATGATATTTTGTTACCTAAGATGGTGACATTCACGTGTCCAAATATTTTTTGGGTCTACTGCATCAGTCTCATTCCCAAATAACAGTTGGGAATGTCTAAGCAACAGCCTGTGATGGTGTTTTGACTCTCGGGAGACCTTTTCAGAAACCCCACGAGCTTTCAGCTGGCTCTGGCATCACTTCTTACCTCATCCCAGCTTTGACACCGACACCTGCGACACAGGTGCTTTTCTAAGGGTCAAGCATGGGTCTACATTATCTGCCTCGGAACTGCAGATCTTCAACTATAGTTCAAGGACTATGTGAGAATGTAAGACATGACCCATCAGTCTGTAGTGTATCTGCATGATCTTCAAAGCTCCTTACACATTTTTTGTGTTGTGCAGCATCTGAAACAAGCTCTGCTAACTGTGTCATGGTTCATGAAGCTCATTGCTGTAAAACAACTGAAATCTAAAGGGACTTTGTCATTTTTCCACCACATCTTTCCTCTTTCTCCTTAGTGCCAGCTCTCTCGACAGATGAGAAGAGAACTTTAATGAAGGATTACATTGATAGAGCACTCTTTAGGTCTAATCTGCAGTTTACAGTATAATTCCCACTAGGAAAGAACAGCACGTCTGTGTATGTTGAGAGGGCAAGATTAAATGTCCATCAGGAATAGATTCAGCTGACGGCATAACCACTTAGAGTTATCTGGGTGTTAGATGCTGCCTATACTTTAATGGTTGAAGTGATTTTATTGAACGTATGTGCATCGCAATTCTAGTGCAAAATTCTTTAAAAATTCCATGTTGTAATCAAGACTTTATTAATCAATTAATGATTTTGCAATTTGCAAGGAATGATACAAAAATAAAAACAAAAATGCAACACCTTCAGAGAATTAGGTTTTGTATGATACGTGCCTTGAAATGTAGGTTTTTATGCTCAGAAAAAAAATAACCAACTGAAGATCTGACATTAAAAACCATGTCATTTACATAAAATATTATTTTATCCAATATTGTTTGTCTTATATATCAATTTGTTTGTTCCTTTTTCATTTACAAATAAATTTGCATTCAATAGTACTGATAATGAGCACTGAAAATGACCTAAATAAGATCTAATACATTTAATTTAAAATTAAATAATACAATAAACTATTACATGTCAACAAAATACATTGCTTCATGTAACAAAATTATTAAATGATAGCACAGGTTTCGCTTCAAATAACAGACTCCAAAAATTAAAGAAAGAAAGAAAGAAAGAAAAATCGCTTGGTTCCTGACATCCTGCCATAGTTATAGCTGTTCGAATCAAGAAAAGATTCAACTCAAAAGAACCATTGGTTTAGCTTTGCGTCTGTAAGTGCTTTCTCTCTCTCTCTCTGGACACCTGTTTCAATATCACGAACATTTATAATCGCATGCGTTAAATTGCTTCAAGATAAGAGTAGCGTATGTAAATCCAGAGATTTAAAAAAAAAAAAAGATGACTAAAAGAAAACGTGTACAAACAGGTTTGGGGAGTGTTTAGCTCAACCTTTCCCTGTTCCCTTTCCAAGCGTTATACTGAGCGGGCAGCATGTGACAGTTCACACGGTCTTTGGTCTCACCACGAGCAGCCTCAGCCTCCTCAGAACGCTGCTGTACGGGATGAGAGACTGCTGCTGATCCGTGCATTGATCTCTAATGCACTTTAATGCATCCGTCATCATGTGAGATACTGTACATGAGGGTGAATATTCAGCAGAAGGAAGTGTGTGCATAACACTGTTCCGAAAAAGAAAGTAACTCGAAACTGTAAGTTGATTCCTCTTTGTTTTTCTATTTAAAGCGCTTGTAAACGTATAAGAATGAGCAGCAAGTTATTTGCACGTGAAATTGTCGTTTTTCATTCATTGGTATTTTTGACATTTATCTCGTCTAACTATCAGTAGGCGTTGTTCCTGTGTTTACTTCTATGTATTCAGCAGGCGCCTTTATCCAACGAGTGTGTGTGTGTGTGTGTGTATCAAACTCCAGGAAACTGTTGTTTTTTGCCTTTATAACACGCGTAACCAAGTCAGTCACTCTCTGTAAAGGTTTTTTAAAGTTGTTACATTAGTTTATAGGTACAACATTGTTTGTATGCACTGTAATACAGTCCGTTTTGTCTGTGGACGGTTGAAGCTGAAACCAAATTTCATGTTACAAACTCTCTCTTGTATGTTTGCAGCATGGCAGATTACCTTATCAGCGGTGGAACTGGGTACGTTCCAGAGGATGGACTCACTGCCCAGCAGCTCTTCGCCATCGGTGATGGTCTCACATACAAGTAAGTCGAGTATCATGTGGACAGAAACCTTTTCTAGATGCCATGCTCTGTTAGGAGTTGCTAATATGTACAGCACAGGTGCTATCATGTGTAGTTTCACCCTGGCGCGCACACACACACATGCACTCTAGGTAGGCATCTTTCTGGACATCTGTCAGTGAGATGGCTCTCAGCTCCATGGCAACCCTCTGTGCATCTCCATAGCAACGGGGAGCTCAAGTGCTCGGTCCCAGCACATGCAACCTGTGTTTATGGGACAATGCAAAACCAAAGTGCATGCGTGGTCCCTTTTGTCCCTGTGCTGTAGTATCCAATATAAATGCAGAACAATTTTAAACCAGTGAGCTTGTGTTTGTGTTCATGCTTTCCCAGCTTTATGAAAACTTGTTAGCAGAGCAGTGGTCTCCGGATCTATTTTTGTCATGCTGGCTGGAGTGTTTAATCTGGTCTAATGGAGGTTTTATGAGCGTTAGGCCACATGGGGCGGGACACTGAACAGTGGCTCTCACACATCCTCCGGAGGCAGACAAATCCGGTCCCATTTTTCCTGTATCAAAACATTATCATGCTTTAAAGTGAGGGATTTCGTTTAACACCTTCTATTTGTAGCCCTGAAGCAATAAAAGTGCTTTTAAGTGAAGTTAGATTCTAACAACACTGATAACGTGCTTTTGTATATCAAGTTTTGAGTACCACTTTAAGTTCGGGTCAGATTATTTAATACTTTTACTCAACAAGGAGGCACTAAATTGTCAAGTGTATTTTTTGTTTGCACACACTTTTGTAGCATAGTACCACTGCATTAGAAAGAGGCTACGGGTTTGTGCGTGTGACATTGATGACACGGTTAAGAACATTAACAGGACGTCTCAGTATGCCACATCTTAAGTAGATTATATAACTCCTCTTGACAGGACCAGAGACGTACTGTACGTGTGCAAGTTTATCATTTGAGGCTTCTTAAAGTAATAATGTACAATACGTTTTTTGAAAGAAGTCTCTTATGCTCACCAAGGCTGTTTTTGATCAAATTCAGAATTATTGTGAAATATTATTACAATTTAAAATAAATGCTTATGTTTTAATATGTTGTAAAATGTAATTTATTTCTGTGATTCAAAGCTGAATTTTGAGCTTCAGTACTCGAGTCTTCTGTGTCACATGACCCTTCATTCTAATATTCTGATGTAGTGTCGCATACATTGCTGTCATGCTTGCATAAACTAGCCATACTAATACCTGAAATCATAGGTCAAATGCTTGGTCTGTTTTTGACACTGATTTGAGTGTTTAAGCATTTTGTAATTTTGATAATGTTCTGTTTCATAAATTGTTGATCTAAAGGTCATTGTTGCCTAACTCTGCCATCTGTCCTTCCTCATTCAGTGATTTCCTCATACTGCCTGGCTTCATTGACTTCACATCTGATGAAGTGGTGAGTACCGACATTTATCAGAGAGGTTATCAACAAATGGGTGGAACAGACCGCAAAAGCAGTTTTAGTGCAGAGGATCGTTTTTGATCATGTCAATCAACTCTGATGCTAAGCTGATGGAAAACGAGCTCTTAAACTCTTAGTGAGGTGGAAGATCTGCAAAGGACGGTGTTTGTGTGGATGAGAGGTTAACATGGCTGTGTTAGCATCCACACGGTCCCTGGTGTTCAGGGCATGTTGTCACAAGCAGTGAAGCTCAGGTGTGTGCGTGAGAGAGACAGAGAGAGACCAGGATGACACAAATATCAGTTCCCCTGGAACCACAACTTTAAACACATTTTTAATTAAAGATGGAGCAAATTCTCTTTCCTGTGATAGATTATAAACCAATTATGTAGTTAAACAGGGAATCTGTTGTACTTAATTGGTACTATTTTAACTTAGTTTGTTGAAAATCTCATATATGTTTTGGTTTAGGGTAGTCTATGAAAAATTCTAGCAGGGCAGGTAGGTTAGCTTCCTGCTGATGTAAATGCTGTTTGTGTTTTCTTTGAGCACTTCTGAGATTACGCTGAGCTGTGGATAATGATGGGACGCAGGTGTTAGAAAAAAGAAGAAAAATAAGATGTGACAGTGTTTGAGTGTTTATTTGTTATTATAGTGTTTATTATAGTGCTGTCAAGCGATTAATTGCATCCAAAGCAAACGTTTTAGTTTACATAATATATGTTTATGAATGTTTTATGTATATATAAATACATACATGCGTGTATATATTTAAAAAAATATGTTCTAATTCTAAATAAAATATTTATATATAATATAAATGAATATTTATGAATATATATATATAAAGAATCATTTGGCCGCACTAATTCATTTTTTTTATGTGATTTTGTTGGCTTGTTTTATATTTTAATATTTCTATTTAGCTATATTTCACAGTTAAATATTTAAATCAGAAGAATTATAAATAGATTTAAAATAGAATCTTGGTTACACTTTTGATTGTCCACTTTTTGTCATTTTACTAACTTTAAGCATCTTCGTAGCTACATGTCAACCCTGCAACTTTACACTGGCTTTGTGGCCCAGGGTCACTTTTTTATATTATTTTTGTCAAATTTTTAGTTTTACTTGAACAAAAATAACACTGTACCGTAAATGTTTTAAAGAAATCGTTCACTCAAAAAATCAATTTTTGTTTTATTATTTCCCCACCCCTTTGTTGTTCTAAACCTGTATTATTTTATGAAAGCATGTCATTTTTACTTGCACTTAAGCTCCTAAAATGAACAAAGGCTATATATTGGCTTTGCTTAGTTGAACATGTCTAACCACACGGAATGAACTTATATGAGAATATATGCGCATATATGAAACCTATATGCAGTATATGTGCACATATTTGATAATATATATGCTGCACATATGCGTATATACAGTATGCCACATATAGGCAAAATTGAGGCGCATATATGTACATATAATATAGGAAAACGGCCAGTTTTATATATGTACGCATATATGGTTATATATGTGCTTATATGTACATATAATATAGGAAAACGGCCAATTTTATATATGTATATTGAAAACATATCAAAACTTATATTAAAACATATGTTTATATAGGTTCTTTCCGTGTGGGTAATCCATCCATCCAATGATTTTTTTGTAACGGTCATGTGTTGTCATAGGATTTGACATCTGCCCTGACCCGCAAGATAACCCTGAAGACACCACTCATTTCCTCTCCCATGGACACAGTCACAGAGTCCTCCATGGCCATTGCTATGGCTGTAAGTAACAATCAGAGAAACATTATATATTATCACTTGTACTGAATCGTAATTGCTTTTCCATTTCATCCACTGGGCTTTCCCATAGCTCATGGGTGGAATAGGAATTATTCATCACAACTGCACACCTGAGTTCCAGGCCAATGAGGTCCGGAAAGTCAAGGTCAGTCACATGAATGTTAAGGAATTAATAAAAAACAAGTCTGATGAACTGTAGATTCTTGATATAGGTTCCAGATATAATGAGAATTGTCTGTATAATTAATGTGTTGTGTGTTTCTGTCATATTGGCAGAAATTTGAGCAGGGCTTCATTACGGACCCTGTAGTGATGAGTCCACGGCACACGGTTGGCGATGTGTTCGAAGCGAAGGTACGGCACGGTTTCTCCGGCATCCCAGTTACAGAAACTGGCAAGATGGGCAGCAAGCTGGTGGGCATCGTTACATCACGAGACATCGACTTCCTGTCAGAGAAAGACTACGACAGGCCACTGGATGAGGTTTGTGTATGTTTGAAGTTTCTAAAAATGTACTTGTAATTTAAGTGATGTTTCATAATCTAAGTAGTCACTTAACTTTCATAAAGTGTCATTTTGACAGAAACTAAATCTTCAGTACATATTTTAGTGTAGTTGTGATCAATTAAATGCAGCCTTGGTGAGCATATGGGGCTTCCTTTGACCCCTAAACAATGTCACTAAACAACAAATGATTTAAATCATTCAAAGTAAAACCAGGGGCCTGTTCCACAAACCAAGATTAGAGTATAAGCCAGGCTTATTTCAGTTAGTCTGACTTATTGCCAGTTAATTTATATTAAAATAAGTCAGACTATCTGCCATAAGCCTGGCTTATTTGGTAAACTTGTTTTATGGAACAGGCCCCAGTTGCTTTTTGAAAGAAAATAAACACTTATAATAGTCATCAATGCTACTAATCAATTATTTTCTTGAATCCTCCAGTCAATGACAAAACGAGAGGATTTAGTGGTTGCTCCAGCCGGTGTAACGTTAAAAGAGGCAAATGACATCTTACAGCGCAGTAAAAAAGGTATGAGGCTCAACTTCAGACCTGTTTATGTTGTGATGTTCGTGCTGATCACATTCCTGTTTCTCTCTCTCAGGTAAACTGCCTATAGTGAATGACAGTGATGAGCTTGTAGCTATAATAGCACGAACCGATTTGAAGAAGAACAGAGACTATCCTTTAGCCTCCAAAGACTCTCGCAAACAGCTGCTGTGTGGCGCTGCTATCGGCACCCGAGAGGACGACAAGTACCGACTGGACCTGCTCATGCAGGCCGGAGTGGACGTGATAGTTCTGGTAGGTCCTAAGGGGAATAGGATGACATTAAACTTTAGCAGAACACAGTCCTGTTTCTGGAGATCTAGCTTTTTGTATCGCCTTTGCTGCATTCCATTGAAATTTCCAAGGCTGTCCAAAATGGGTTTGTTTCATGTAACATTACATACATGCATTGGATCCTCTGCAGTGAATGGGTGCCGTCAGAAACCAAACAGCTGAAAAAAACATCACGGTAATCCACACAACACCAGTATAGGTGACTTTTTCACTGGAGAAATACTATTAGTAGACAACTAGCAGTCCTTTGAATGCTGGAAGCAACATCTTAAAAGTTAAAAACATCTTACAAACATGCAACTTCTCACTTTACAAGACATTAAATGATGCACTGGAATTACTTGTGGATTATTGTGATGTTTTTATTAGCTGTTTGGTCTCACTTTTTTACGGCACCCATTTACTGCAGTGCATCTATAGGTTAGCAAGTGATGTAATGCTACATTTCTTCCAAATCCATCTTGAATGGCCTGAGGGTAAGTACATTTTGAGCAAATTTTTGTTTTGGGTGAGTCACTCCTTTAAGCAAAAAATGAATCAGCGAGTCAAATTTCCAACATGACAAAAGAATACCTTTCAAACCTGTTTAGCAAGCAGAGACAAATGTTTTAAACATAGTTAATGATCCTCTCTATAATCATACACCTGCAAAAAACATGTAATGGAGAGTTTGTTAACAGTCAAACACCTGCAAAGCTAAAAATAGTGTTTCCATTTTATTTCTTTGTTCAGGTAATGGAATACAGCATTAGAATGTTTTCACGCTTGAGATTTTCAGCGGTACACTGTATTGGGCTAAAGGTAGTTTGAATTACTCAAACAAGAACATCAAAGTGGTTTGTGAACTGCTGGGAGGCCTGTAATGAAGCAAGTGTGAAACACCCTTAAAGTGTGAACCAGATAAAGACGTTTGACTTGGAAAATATTGGCAGGTGTTTGAGGGAAGGGTGGCAATAAAATTCTGAAAGCATGCAAAATAATCCATTCACAAATATTTCTTAGTATTGTTAGAATCTAGAAACTAGAGGTCGACCGATGTATCGGTTTTGCCGTTTAACCGAAACTGATAGTTAATTGCTGGAAGTGTGTAATAACTGTGAGTTCTCGACTTCCCACTACACTTTTATTTTGATTAGATAAATAAAAGCAGTTAAAGTGTAAGACTATGCATACAATATCCTTATGTGTGTAATTGTAATGCTATAGCCTTGGCGTAAATATTCAAAGATGTGAATGTTGAAATGAAGTGATAACACTTTAAAATAAGAGTCCAATTATAATATTAGGATTAATGAAAGCTAAGTATTGTTCCTTGTTAGAGTGTGTTAATTACAATTTTGTTCAGTATCCATTTTAAAAACAATTAATTCTAGTAGAAACTGTAATGAGTTTTTTAGGATTCTTTATTGAAAAGTACAAAAGAATAGTATTTAATTTTAATAATAACATGTATAATAAATGTAATAAAATACAAACTATAAACACAAATATAATAAATGTCTGCACTCACTTCGATCGATTTAATAAATTATTTTTGTATAAAAGTATTAATTTCTCGCTAACCGCATAACTTATCAAATTTCCAATTTGTCAAATGTCCAACCTGTTTAAGAAGTTATTTGTTGTTGTAGTTCCCAAATATTGAATGGCTTTGTCTGAACAAAGAATAATGTCATACTGTGTCATGATGTTCAAAGATGTAACCAAAATGTACTGTTACACCTTTTGACTGCATGTTCAGTCAGACACACCTGAACCAGCCAATCAAGTTCTTTGATTTTACTGGGAAATTAATTAGCAGGTGGATAGAGGGTGGGCAAGGTAGAGCCTCAGTTCTACAGGACTGCAGGGTAGAATTGCATCAAGCATTCAATCATACCAACAAAACCTGGGCTAAGTTGTTTCTTTTAGCTCTTAAGCCTGCACGATATGTAATCGTTTTTCTGTTATTCTGTCCCAGGACTCTTCTCAGGGGAACTCAGTGTTTCAGATCAGTATGATCAACTACATCAAACAGAAATACCCAGAACTACAAGTGGTGGGAGGAAACGGTGAGGCTTTTTTGTCTTTTATGCAGTTCTATTCTGTGTAACGTGAATGACAGAATTAAACATATTTAAGTTGCATGGCAGTTTTCAGTACTTGAGTGGTGTAACAGCATATTCTTTGTGTATCCTCTTTCTCTTGTATGCAGTGGTGACTGCTGCTCAAGCAAAGAATCTTATAGATGCCGGTGTTGATGCTTTAAGAGTGGGCATGGGCTGTGGCTCTATCTGCATCACACAGGAAGGTATGTGTGAGCTTTTGGCTGACTTTGGAGGACAAACTTGCTCTGGAAATTTGTTAAAAGTTAGCTAAGTGTGAAACAACTTTTAGGAAACACTTTGAAATATAGTCTCAATTCACTTTTGGAAACAGCTAAATATTGTTTTAGTGATTTTGGGATTAACATTCAGGAGTTTTTAAAAAAATATGTATATTTTACTTTATTCATTTTTTCTAACAGCAAAAAAACTTTAGGGATAGCAATTATGATACTTTTTATTTTAATTACAATTTAAAAAAATAAGAATTACCTATTTATATAGCAATGTAGACATACTCCACAGAAAAGGAAAATTATTCTCATAATCATGTTCTTAAAAAATATATATTTTTGTTTTGTTTTTTTTAAGACTTTTGGGATTGTTTTATTTTATTTTACTTTATTTGATGAAAAAGCAAAAATGAATTACTTATTTATATAGCAATTAAAGCTGCACGATTATGACAAAAATCATAATTTTTGATTATTCCCTTGAAAAATTGCAATTATTAATTACAATTATCACAATTTACACTGAATGATCTTTATACCATTGTTTGAAGCAGCTGCATGCCATATTTTTACAAGAACATAAAAAAGCTAAAAGCTATTGTTTTTCTATAGAATAAAGCCACAAATGTCAATTACACATTGGATTGGTTTATTGTATAAATAAAAAAACCAACAAAAAAAATGAATGGTATTATGTTATACTAAAACTAATGAAAACTATGGAAAAACCCTTAAGATAACCTGCAGAAAGAAAGAAAACTAAAAATATGATAAGTGGAATTTGAACGATTATTTGCCACTTTGAACAGTTGCATAATTATGACATCTGTAATTGTAATTGCGGTTAGAAAATCAATTAAATGTGCAGCCCTAAATAGCAATGCAAAGGTGTATAAATTGTAAAAAGGAATGGTGCTTTTATTTATGGATCCAAAAAAATTTAGGGTAAAGATTTTGGGGATAACAATTATTGTTTTATTTCATTTTTAAGAACGGGACATATTTAATTAGATATTGAATAGCAATATGAGTATGTGTACATGTTGTGTGTATCATACAGTGATGGCGTGTGGGAGACCGCAGGGCACGTCTGTGTATAAAGTGGCTGAATACGCCCGGCGTTTTGGGGTCCCGGTCATTGCAGACGGTGGCATTCAGACTGTTGGGCACGTTGTCAAAGCCCTTGCGTTGGGAGCTTCCACAGGTGTGTGTTTTTCTGGATGATTTGCCTGAACGATCATTGTTATCAATGGCTGGGATTTGTTTGCCTACATTTTACTGTCTGTGCCAGACCGTGCCCTTCCCTTCTGCCTGTTTTGTTTTAGTGATGATGGGGTCATTGTTAGCGGCAACCACAGAAGCACCCGGGGAGTATTTTTTCTCAGATGGCGTACGACTGAAGAAGTACCGTGGCATGGGCTCTTTGGACGCCATGGAGAAAAATAACAGCAGTCAGAAACGTTACTTTAGGTAAACACTCTTAAACTCAGGTGGGCTCTTGTACATGAAGACAACATTGGGTGTATTATACTCATATATATAAATTTTATAGATTAGAGCAATGAGCAAAGAGTCTAGGTCCATAGCAAGGTTAAAGCAATAAAATATATACATATATGATGTAATGATAATAAATAAATGATGAAAAATCCAAGTGGTGTTTTGCATGCGGGGCATAATTGTGTGTATATGTGTGTGTTTCAGTGAAGGTGATAAAGTGAAAGTGGCTCAGGGAGTCTCTGGCTCAGTTCAGGATAAAGGCTCGATACACAAATTTGCTCCTTACCTCATCGCTGGAATTCAACATGGCTGCCAGGACATTGGTGCAAAGAGCTTGTCCATTTTGCGGTAAGTACGACATTTTCCCATATAGACATCTGACGAAAGACTTCATGGAATCAAAATTGCAAATTTGAAACCACATCTGTGATAGTATCTGCTGTATTGCAGTCGTTTTAAAAAAAACACTTGAAACTACTAAAAAGAGCTTTTAGAAGTCACACTTCCTTTCTGGACTGGTGAAAACTTTGGATGTTTTTAAATGACATCACCAGCTCAGTACAGTGCAGTAAAACAATAATATTGTCAAATATTTTTTACAAATGTTTAAAATAGAATGTTTTCTGTTTTAATCAATTTTTTAAAAAGTTAATTTAATACTTTATCTACCTATTTCTGTGTATGCTGATTAATTAAAAGACCCAATAAAATAATGACAATAACAAGAGCCATTTTTAATAATTGCTTTGCCATCACAGGAAGGCATTCAATTTTTAAATATAATAAAACTTACTTTTTTTTAGTTGCAATAATATTGCACAATATTGTTTATACTCTCACTTTGAGAGTATGCTTAATATACTTATTTCAAAAACATTTAAACATCTTAATCATTCCAAACTGTTAGCTGGTAGGTTTTTTTTTCTGGGGAAAAATATAATAGTATATAAAATATAATATACTCATTCTGCACTAAAAAATGTATGTTCAATAATTCTCTCTTGAAAAAGAATATTGCCTTTCCTTTTCTTTCCTACATTCAACTAGCAGTAGATAGTAGTCATGGCTAGCTAGTTGTGCTAATAGTTCTGCAGTATTTTGTTTAATCAGAAACAACAGAAATAAAAAGAATCGAATCATTCTTAAAGCATTCTTCATTCATTGAAACGGACAAATCTTGATTTACCAGGCTGTAATGTAAACCAAAGGTTACTGGCTTCATAAAATAAACAACAAGCTCTCATTTACTTCACATTTATTCTTTTGGCAGATGCTTTTAGTGACTTGCAGTGAGGGAAATGAGATATCATAAGACCAATAAACACAAGCGATTCATAAGACAAGTGCTTGTTATACACATTTTCAGTCATCATTCAAAAAAAAAACTAGGACAGGAAGAAATTAAACAAAAATAAGAGCATAAGAAAAAATGAAGGAAATATTTTTTCAGACTCGACTTCCTGAAAGAAAACGTCAACACGAAAAAGAATGTGGTTCGTCTTTACCTACACCTGTGTAAGTCTCACCTGCGTTACATATAGATCGATGATGTACTCCGGAGAGCTGAAGTTTGAGAAGAGGACCATGTCTGCTCAGGTTGAGGGCGGAGTTCATGGACTGCATTCGTAAGTCTCCGCCCACCCGTTTAACTCCACCCACTTGTCCTACCATCGTGTTTCTTTCCTCGCATACCCTCAAAAAATGGCTGTGAACAGATTTCACATCATTAGAATTCTTGTGGTTCAAATTAAACTAAAAGTTTAGCAATCCCCTCTCTGTTTTTTCGAAGTTCCTGTCAGACACCCTCAGTCCATCCTTTCTTACGTTGTCATGGAAAAGTAGAGTTTACATGTGAAAATGTCTTCTCTTCCTTTCTCTTATGCTGTCAACATAGATATTCTTTTGTGCCATGTAAGTATAATAGCGTCTCATGTCTTTTATAATAGCACTAAGTTCTGGTGGAGGGGATTGTGTTGTAAACAGCTGTAAGGTCTGGGACTGTTTTAGTTTCCTCTTATCTTGTAGACAAACCTAGTGTCCACTATCCCAGTGCTGTGGTTGTGTAATCGTAATACTATCACAGTTTCATCTTTGAAAAGAGAGAATATTTTGAAAGAAACCCACTCCTACATTCAAAAGGATAGTTTACCCAAAAATGACACCCAAAGATTTCAGAGCTTTTTTTTCTTCATACTTCACATGCAAATGGTGAAAGGACAGAAAAAGACCATTAAAAAGTGCACTAACATTCAAAAATTGGGGTCAGTAGGATTTTTTTGGTTTGTTTTTGAAAGTTTGTTATGCTCACAAAGACCAGTAAAACAGTATTTTTGTGATTTAAAACAAAATAATAATTATAATAATAATTAAATATATTTTAAATTTTAATTTACTATTAATTAGTACTTTTAGCATCACTAGTCCAGTCTTCAGTGTCACACGAATCTTCAAAAATTGTTTTAATATACTAATTTGCTGCTTAAGGAAAATGTATTATTAATTATAAAAAAAAATTATGCCATGCTGCCTAATATTTTTTTCTGGATTCTTTGATAAATACAAAATACAAAAATCTTTATATTCTATTATATATATCCATACACACACACACACTATGATAATATTAGCTAGTATTGTATCGTAGTATATATTCATACAATGCTGACCTTGAACTTTTAAAGGTTAGTGCATTATAAAAATAATCCATATGACCTGGTGCTATATTTCATATCTTCAGAAGCTATATAATAGGTTTGTTTGAAGAACAGACTGTAATTTAAATCATAATTTAAACATGACACTAGATTTGACATTTTTAAAGCATCTCATTGACAACCAATGACAGTAAGCAAGTTTCATTAAATTATATTTGAGACTGAGTGACATCTTAAATTGTAGTCTGTTCTTGCTGAAAGGCACTTTTATGATACTTCCATGCTGCTTTTTCATTTAGATTTTTGGGCGAACTGTTCCTTTGATTGGTTAAGCCGGTGTGTTTATAAAAACCTTTAATGTAAACCTAATCAGTGTAACAGCATTCATTAAGGCTTTGGTGCTTTGTTTTCCTCTGCAGTTACGAGAAGCGGTTATATTGAGCCAGGCAGCAGGGGGCACCCAAGAGCTGGACCCAATGTCCCATCACCAGCCGTCACTAAACACAGCAGCTGAAAGTGATATCTGCTGTCCTCAACCCCTTTATCCTTTTTCCTGATGGCTCTTGACTCTAGATAAGCATAAAATTGAAAACCGTCTGATTGTAATAAAAGCCAGCAAACAGTACTGAATGTGCTATGGACTTTCTTGTTTAGATTTGTTTATTATGCTTCCCTGTAAGACTTGGCACTAGAGATATTATGAATGTACAACATCATCTGAAATACCAGGATGCTACTTTTGTTTATGTAAAGAGAGAGTATGAACATTTATGATATATGTGGGCTTTTCCAGACTGTTTTGCTGTTTCATTGTAATTCATATTGTGTGTTATTTTAATAGTAACAATATTTTTGTGACCATAGTGGTCCAAGACAAAATCATGTGCATACCACATTGCCATTAGAGTGTTATTATTTCAGTTTTAATGTAATAAGAAATGCATTTGTTTTCTGTATTTTTCCGCTAGTGCAGGTTTGCAGACTGCTTGTGTCTTTTTCAGATAGAATTGTGTCATTTTAGATAGAATTGTGTCATTTTATGGACCAGATTATGAGTATCAGCCTTAAAAAGAGGTATTCTGTACTGTTACTCGCCTTACACTAGTCAATAATGTACACCGACATTAGAGATGCTCATTTTTCAAAGTTTATTTAACCGTTTCACACACTTGCATCATTTAACTTTTTTAGCATTTACATATATCAAACATTTTACAGTATAAAAGAGGTCTGAATTGAAGCACAGTCAAAAGCATTCGCTGTAAAAGTGACACTTTCAACTTTGGGCACCATTTGGTAGTTTGCAAAGACTTGCGTTGTCTTTCTGAATATAATACAGTTTATAGAATAAAGAATGAGTTTCATAGATTGTGTTTCTTATTTTGTTCCTCCGGTATCAGTTTCTGTCTACTTCCTGTATAATTTGCTTAAATATTTTAGATGATAATATACCCTTTTATAAACATGGTAGCATAATGAGCAATGCAATTCAGAGCATTAAATTGACATGTACAAGCATAGAAGTCATTGAAGCATTTACTAGTCACAGAGAGAAAATGCACATCTCAAAAATCAGAAAAAAAAGAGAAGCAAGAGTGAGACAATATTAAAGTTGTTGTGATGAGCTACTGCTGTCAGTCACAAAGATCTTGACTAATATCACAATTGGACAAGCAGTCAAAACTTCATGTTATTATGTCTCAATGGCCAACAGAGGGCAGTATTTGTGCAGCGGAATGGCTATGAAAGATTACTGGTAGGATACAGGATAGAATAGATTTTTACTAATCACTAAATGTTATGAAATAATCATTTTAAGCAACAGTACTACTAAAACGCCATGTTTTCCATACATACAACAGCTAATTAGCATGGCTTTCATGGTTATCTTCATGCAGTCTTTTGCTAAATATGTTTTGGCCCATATGTATGTGAACACCCAGGTCTTGTTCCAGAACAAAATGTTACAGTATCAAGTGGCAGTGCAACCACAAATAAGTTGGTTAACACCAGTGATAGCAAAGTGGTTCTAGAGAATATGTCTCTATATTGTAGATTTGTAATGTGTGGTATGAGTGTTTAGGTGAACTGTGCTGTAAGAGCAAAGCCAAAAACATAACATCATAAAACATGTTCATAAGTGCTAGCTTTATTGCTGAAAGGTACACAAAAGCCTTGTGTACAGTAATTAATTTTTTTAAGTCTTTTGATCAAACCAGGCATTTTCAACAAGGACTGTCAAATATGAGAAGTGGATTTCAGTGGATTTCTTATCGTTCATAGGAAACATTAGTCACGCAGAGTTTGTAGATTGCTGTTTTGTCTTCTTCTAAAATAATAAAAAACAAAGTCTTTCCATTCAAGCAAAATGCATCGACATCAAATTCCTCTCCACGTGTATGTCAAGCAAGGTTCTGTAAATTGGAGTCGTTGGGGGTTGAAATTACTTAAAGGTGGTATAGTTCAGGTCTGGACGAAGTATTCTGGAGGGTCACCTTCCAGCAGAGTTTAGGCTAGCCTTAATTGAATGCAACTTACCTAAATGATCAAGGCCTTTAGGATTACTAGAACTTTCCAAGCCGGTAAACTGTTCTGGAAGGTGGACCTTTAAAGAGCACACACCTCGACACCCCTGCGTTAAATATTAAACTATAAAGTATTAAAGGGACCCTCCACTGTTTTTGAAAATTGCCTTATTTTCCAACTACCCTAAAGTTAAAAAGTTGAGTTTTACTGCTTTTGAATCCATTCAGCCGGCAGCACTTTTAGCTGCAGCTTAGCATAGTTCATTGAATCTGATTAGACCATTAGGATCTCCAAAAATGACCAAAGAGTTTTGATACATTTCTTATTTAAAAATTGACTTTTCTGTACTTACATCATGTACTAAGACAGATGGAAAATGAAAATGTGCAAGTTTCTAGACTGATGTGGCTACGAACTATACTCTCCTTCCAGAGTAATTATCAAGGAACTTGGGTGCAGCTGGCGCAATGATATTATGCAGTGCCTGAAAATGCTGGGGACTATTTTCAGGTGCTGTGTAAAATTATTGTGCTTGCTGCACCCTGTTTTACTCTAGGTGAATTGGAAAATGAGCCCATTTTCAAAATAAGCATGTTCCTTCAAGGTTAATTCTGCAGGTAAGTATGGCACATGGTCTACTTCAGGGGTTCTCAATGACTTCCCTGCAGAGTTTGCCTTCAGGCTTCATCAAACTCTCCCGCCAGCAACTTTCTTGTCATCCTGAAGACTTTGATTAGCTTGTTCGGGTGTGTTTGATTTGGGTTGGAGCTAAACTCGAAGACCTTGAAGGCAGGCCTTCAGAGTTGAAAACCACTGCTCTACAGCAATCTGTAGCTGAATAAAGATTTGTTTCCCCTATAGGTCAATTGTATCGCTACTGATACTGAGTGCATCTATCTGTCTGCAGACGTTGATGAATTCAGCCTGAACGGCAAGCTCATCAACATGAGAAGTTGTCTCTACTTCCACGCTCCCTCTGGAGGACGTAGATCCCAAGGTTGTGTAGCGTCTGTGGAGTTGCTGCCCGGACTGAGTGACCCTGTTTAGGCTGCTCTGGGACTGTTGTGTTGAGTTTAACCCACTGCAATGGACCGAGACGTGAGCTGGTCTCCCAGATATAGTGCTCCATTGCCTGGGACGGCTTGGGACTGTTGTGGGGTCCACATCCCCACAGGAAGCAGTGCGGTATAGGCTGGGTTCAGTGGAGTTTACCCGACAGGGTTGTCCGTCCGGGGGTCCACGTGTGCTGAGAGAAAGCCTGGAGGAGCCAAACAAACTGTGCTGGAACAGAGCCTCACTGTTCAAGGCCTCGTCGATGCTTCGCCGCAGATCAATTGGCGAAGGGGGTCGCAGATCTGCCGTGGAGTCAGCATCGAGGCTTGCAGAGGAGGACGCATTGGATACTTTGCTCTTCTTTGTGGTTTGGGTGAGCTGTGTGCAAGACTCGTGTTGAGGGCTGCTGGGATAGTGGAGGTCCAAGCCATCAGATTCGCTGTGCGGAAGCTCTACCAAGGTGTAGAGCGGCACACTTTCGCTTTCCCGTCGTGCTATTCCCTCACACAACCCCAGCTTCTCGGTGGGCCGGAGTGACCAGCCACACCGACTCGAGAGGAGGGTGGGTTTACCCATTGTTGTGCCTTCTGTAGGTGGCTTTTTGAAGAGCCAGCTGCAGCCTCCTGGTTTGGAAAGGGGCACTCCGCAGCATAGAAGGGGGTGAGTGATAACAAGAGCGAGGGTGAGACATACTCCTGTTTCACAGACTCGGCAGCTGAGCTGGAAGCCCCACCAGGACCAGGGCGTCAGGCCAACCATGACTCCACCTGTCAGCCCTCCTGCATTTAGCATAGCATAAAGTCGTAGACTGCCACATGCTAGCAGAAACAGGGCAGAGAATAACCCTGTCTTGGCTGCCCTTTCCCACATCCGTGCTTCTGTGAATGGACACCTGTTAGCATGGCACGATGGCCGCTCAGGAGAGCTCTCGCTTAGGCGGTAAATGTGCTTGACGTCTGCACGGGCACAGCAGTAAAGAAGCAGGTACGTGAATGACAAGACAGAGGACATCAACACAAATGCTGCAGGCGGTAATAGAGGCACGACTTGCAGGGTCGGAAAGAGTTGCAGTATTGCCATGGATGCCATTACTATAGCTATGTGCAGCAGCACTAGGGCAGCCAACAAGCAGGTGCTGCGCTGCAGGGTGTTTTGGGAAAGTAGCTGGGTACAAGAACGAGCAGTTAGCAGTAGAAGTAGCAGACCAAATGACGCCGTAATACAGGGATAGGCAGCTTCATGCAGCAGTCGTGCCCAGGCTATGGGTAGGCGCTCTTTTTGGCCGTATGGGTCGTAGAGGAGCCACAGAGCTCTGCTGGAACCTGTTAGTAGTTGAAGAAGGTGCAGGAGGCTGAAGTGGGCACAGCCAGAGGGCCAGCGCAACGGCAAACACATGAGGCTGAGCACAGATAGCACAGCCACCAGCGAGAACACACAGCCAAGCCCATACACCTGCAACTCCCATGCCAGGCCCCATGTTGCCATTGCGGCATTCCAATCTGTCAATAGAGGGACCAGTAAAGGCGGGGTAAGGGCTTCAAAGGGTGGGGTTATTGCACCAGGGGGTGTGGTTTCATACTCAGGAGGTGGAGTGGACAGAGTGGTGTTAGCTGAAGCAAGATTCCTTGAGGAATCAGTTGACTGACAGATCCCAGTCCCAGCCAGGCTGCAATCCGGGCGTGTGGAAGATTTGCGCCAGTCATCACCTGGAGATGTTGAAATACAATATATAGCTTAGTTTTGGATGTATTGTTATACACGCACTCTCAGAAACAATACAAATGCTGTCACCATAGGAACCATAGGAACACACCTTTATGCCTAAATGGTGCGCATTAGTAGACCTTATTACACAGCTCTCTAGAATGCTTGATTCTGATTGGTCAGTTGAGACATTTGCAGGTTCGTTCTTTTCGTATAATAACCGCTCCAAAGTAATAACGCATAGCCGGGACTACTTGTGTGTTTAAATCCCTCCGCTCCAACAAAGATTACCGTTTGGCGCCATCTTGTGACAAACACTGGACAACATAAGGTGCAATAAATAACTAAAATACA